>VWZT01014559.1:308-14519 GCA_013397055.1 Pachycephala philippinensis | reverse complement strand
CAGGATGGAACCCCTCACACTCCTCAAGCTCTCAGACTTCCATGGAAACCCCAATCTGTTAATAGCTCCTGCTTTTCCCTCTGGGATATTTGACCACAACCCATATTTCTGGCACCAGGCAGATTAAAGCCTCGTGTTTACACTGAAATGACCAAAAACCAGCAGAAACCAAAATTCCAGAGTGCAGAACCACAGGATGGAACCCCTCACACTCCGCAAGCCCTCAGACATCCCTTGGAAACCCAAATCCCTGCTTTCAGCTCCTGCTTTTCCCCTGGGACACTGGCCCCAGCCAGCCCAGCCCCATGCCACGTTTCTGGCCCCGGCGGGCTGTTATTTTAAGCACAGCTCCAATGAAGCCCCGAGGCTGAAGCGGTGGGAGCTCATTAAACACGGCTGGCACTCGGCAGCTCCCGCGGTGGCCAACCCCAGCTCGGGCACGGCTGGCATTTGTCTCTGATCCCCCCAGCTGAAGCATTTAATCTGCTCCTAAACATCCCTCTCGGATTTTTATTGCCCCGTTCCGCAGCCTGAGCACAAAACCTGCTCCAATTAGGCTCCCCCAAAGCGACTCTGGCAAATAAATGGATTTTATCTTCATGGGGGTCTGAGATGCAGGATGGGCAACGAGGGACACCCCAAAAACCTCCTCTGGTCCGACAAATTTGATTTGTTCCTGCTGCTACTCTATAAAATAAACCCCAAAATACGTCTTTAAAAATATCAAATAAAGTTAGAAATCCACTCACCTGCAGCCATTTCCTGGTTCTGGGAATAAAGCAGGATTTTTAACCAAGTCCTGAAGTCTGAAGTTGGAGGGAATTCCCATCAGGATTTAAGGGACACTCGAGGTGTCCCTCTGGGTTTGCCCCAGCCCTAAATGAGCATTTCCCCCCCAGCTGCCAAAAGGGATTCCCTCTCCTTCCCTGATGTTCCATCCTCATTCCAGCTGCCAGCAGAGGTGTGGGATATGGGATGAGGGATGTGGGATATGGGATGAGGGATGTGCCAGCCCCACGGGCTCAGATCCTGCCATTCCCAGCTGCTCTGTGCCCACACACAGCTTTATAAACACAGAAACTACTTAATTAATTAAGGGCTGACGTTGATTGGGGTCATGTGAGGAGCAGCCCCGTGTTTACAGATCCACAGCTGCGAAATCAGAATCCCAGGAAGAGCAGGGGAAACAGAGCAGGAATTATTTCCTTCCTTCATTTCCTGGGACGCCTCACCCTTGGCTTGAAGAACAAAGGGATTCCAGCCCCAAATCCCAGAGGGATCAGGAGGTTTTCCTCCAAAGGTCAGGACCAGGTGGATCAGACAAAGCTGATCCACAAAAAACTCCCCAAACCCAGTAAGACATGGAATAACCGCAGAATCCCAGGATCCTTAAGGCTGGAAAAGAGCTACAGGATCAAGTCCAAGCTGTGCCTGATGCCCACCTTGTCCCCAGCCCAGAGCACTGAGTGCCACCTCCAGGAATTCCTTGGGCACCTCCAGGGATGGGCACTCCAAAGCTCCCTGATTTCCCTTTCCATGGGGAAATTCCTGCTGATGTCCAACCTGAGCCTCCCCTGGTAAAACCCAATGGAGAACACCAAGACTTTACCCACCTTGGAAATAAATTCAGTCGGAGAGAAGCGAGGGGTTGAGGTGCTTTTCCCCAAAATTGGACTTTATTCCATGGAATCCCAGACTGGGATGGATTGGAAGGAGCTCAAAGCTCAGTCCCGTGGGCAGGGACAGCTCCCACCACCCCAGGGAGCTCCAAGCCCTGTCCAGCCCGGCCTTGGGCACTGCCAGGGATGGACACCCTGTGCCAGGGATGGTCCCTGTGCCAGGGACGGACACCTTGTGCCAGGGATGGACACCTTGTGCCAGGG
This sequence comes from Pachycephala philippinensis, assembly GCA_013397055.1. Classification (NCBI taxonomy): domain Eukaryota; kingdom Metazoa; phylum Chordata; class Aves; order Passeriformes; genus Pachycephala; species Pachycephala philippinensis. The sequence continues at coordinate 12,636 of VWZT01014559.1, read as the reverse complement.
ACGGACACCCTGTGCCAGGGATGGACACCCTGTGCCAGGGACGGACACCTTGTGCCAGGACCAAGCCGTGCCCATCTCCATCACCAAATCAGGCACCAAAACCAACCCCAGCAGCCGCAGCCCCGAAGGATCTGATCCCAATCAATCCCCCAACGCTCCCGAGTTGGGCAGTGCTGACCTCTAGTGAGAGATCCCTGGAAAAGGGAGGATTTTTTGGGATAAAGCTCCCTTCCCTGTGTTCTCCTGCTCTCACCCCCTGCCCCACCTTCCAAAGGCTCCTCAGTCTCTCTGGGCAGTGCCACAAAGCACAAATTGGTCCAATAAATCCCTGATTTAGGGATATTTTCAGTAAGTTTTTCCATCACTACCCAGTGAGGGTTAAACCCTTTTCCCCACTCAGATCAGGCCTGGAGGGGGTTGCATTTGCAGAAGTCCGCCCCCAGGACTGGAGCAGGATCCTCAAGGGTACAGAGAATTCAGGAACTGAAAAATCCCAGCAAAACAGGAACTTCAGGGCTGGATCACCCACGAAACGCCAGCTCAGAGGGAGCAGCAGAGGAGTTCCTCCAACCAAAACGGGCCAGAGTTCAAGAGAAGCAGGAGATAAAGAGCAAAATTCAATTTAATTCTCTCCCTCCCCAAGGAAAATTCATTATCCATCAGTGGGGGCAGCTTTGCCTTTGGATCCCCAAAGAGAAAATTCCCCCAAACCCTTAAAAAATGCCCCAACAAACCCCAAAGGCAACACCAGAACCCTCAGCAGCCAAAAACCACAGGTGCCAGTGTCCAGGGAAAGGTTTTATTTAAAAACACCCCAAAATTCACAGTCTACAAGGAAACCAATTCCCCCAGCGTTAGTGCTGAGCTGCCCAGAAAGGACCAGTAAAAACCAGCACAGCTCACGGGGCAGGGAGCTCCCAAACTCTGCTTTGTTTTCCCAAATTGTCCTTCAGAATCCAGAATTTCCACCCACAACAGTCCTTCAGGAAGACGAGAGTTTTCCAGGAACATCCAAGAAATCTCCACTGCAAAGTCTCTTTTAAAAGCAGCTTTAAGACTGTGAGTTCTGCTTTAATTACTGTAGGCAAAATAAAATATTCTACGTAAAATGTAACATTTGTATCCTAACAAACTCCTCTGTCATTCCCAAACATTCCCAAAGGCTCCTGAGAGTTCTGCGGCACATGAGGATTCCCTGGAGCCATCCCAGGAACATTCCCCCTGCTCCTGGGGCTCCACAATCCCCCTGCTCCTGCCCTTTAAAGGAAGATCAGCTCAGTTTGGATAAATTATCCCTAATTACCTTGAGGAGCAATTAAACCAAAGCAAAATGCACTCTGCAGGAGCTCGGGGAACTCCCTGTTGAGCAAGGAGCCTCCCATCGAAACCATGGGAAAATGCTGAGTTTCACCATGGAATTCCCTCTGGAAGCAAAATCCAGTTCTTGCTTTAACTCTTTTTATAGGTTTTAGTAACAAACTCTTAAAAATACATCAGTTTTCACATTAAAAATAAGTTTTCACATTATTCAGGGCTTGCAGAGGTTATTGCTGCTCCTGAGCTGGGATAAATCCCAGGGTCAGCACTCCTTGTACTTCTGGGAGTGGAGCTCCCTCTGAAATATTCACTTGGGAATCCTTCCTCACCTTTTTCTCCCAGAAAAATGAAACAGAGCAATGGAAGTGTCCAAGAAGAGAGGCTGGAAAAGCCCCACCTCCATCCAGGCTCATCCCAGCGAGTTAATTCTGGAATTTCCCCATTTCACACCCGGAGATCCAATCCTGGCCCCTGGCTCAGCTACTCACGGAGCGTTTGAGACAGGAGCAGGCACTCAGAGCTCCCACCAGAGCCACAATTCCCCATCAGGATCTCTGAACTGCCCAGGAAGGAGGAGTTTTAGCCAAAATTTGAGATCTAGGATCTAGGCTTGCAGCAAAGCACGGAGCATCTGCTTGTGCTGGGCTCTGTGTCCCAGAAATTCAGCGTATTCCAAAGGCCAAGGTGCTATTTCAACACACTCCTGTGGGCCAGGGTGGACAAACAGGAGGAGTAATGAACTGGGAGCTGCAAAAAAATAAAATTAAGACATTCCTCAGCTTCTGGGTTGGGCCAGCCATTGATTCCTTTCCTTCATTAGATCTTTAATTATTGGGAGGTTTATTTCTGAGAACAAGCCCCAGGAGTTTCACTCAGAGCTGGAGCTGCTGGCTGCTAAAATCAGCCAAATTTTAAAAATAAACCCCTCATTGCTCTAGTTTTTAATTGTGCTGTGAACCCCTGTTGGTGATACCTGAGCTCCAAGTTTGGACAGGTATTTATTCCTTAAACTAAAGGCATCAGCTTTTGGCAGCAATTTTGCCAAATCATCTTCGTTCTGCCGTCTGAGCCTCTCCTGCTCTTCTGCTCTGCAAAAGAAAAGTGCCTTCAGATGTTTGCCCTGAGCAGTGCCAAACCAAGCAGGGAATTCTGGTTATTTTAATACCTGGGAGATGTTTTGGGGTATCACATTAACGCCCCTGCCACGTGCAGGGATCAATAATTCAGTGCAAAGAAAGAGAGAGGCTGTTTTCCGCAGGTTCCTTTTATTTCGTTCCAAGATTTCAGTAGAAAGAGAAACCTTTTGGTTTTTTACAGATTACAAGGTGCTCAGGGAGCTTCTGTAACAACTTTTCTGTCTATGAAACAAACTTTCATCCCTTAAAATAAACATTGCAATACAAAGAGAATCGAGAAGGCAATAAAAGACCGCTCAGCAGTCTCAGAACTCAGAAATCTCCTACCAAAAAAAAAAAAAGTCCATTTGAGCATTTGTGGCTCTTTTTTCCATCAAAGTGTCAAAAGGAAACAAACCCAAAGCTGGAAACACGCGTAAAAAGTGGATTTTTGCACGAAGAAAGTGAGAGGAGCAGCAGTGAGCTGCTGTGAGCTCGGGGTGAGCTTTATCAGAGAATAAAACCACCTTTTGCTCAGAAAGCTCCAGCAGTGAGCTGTGGGCACAGCAGGGGCTGAGCTCAGGCTGTGCCCCAGGGCTTTGGGGGGTGGCAGAGCTGGGCACAGGGCCCTGACCCCTCTGTGCCCCCCAAAAAAGGACATTTGGCATTGGTTAGAAGAAAGCAGGAACGGGGCAAACCCCACTGTTAATGAATCCTCCAGAGCTACAGTGCACCCTAAACTCTGCTTCTTCAGGGCTGCTGCTGCTGCTGAGGTGTTCCTGCTTCAGGATGGGGTTTGTTACTCAACTTTCCTTTCTGCAAGAAACAGTGGGACAACAATTACTGCAAACACTGGCCTGGGGCACCCTAAATCCCACAGGAATCACTGGGATTGTCAGCACGGGGGAGAAGCAGCTCTGTTCGGGCACAGAATTCTGAGGTTTGGATTAAAAAAATTGGATTAAAAATCCCTTTGGCTCAAGGAGAACAATCACAATTAAGTCAGGTTTTAATTTCCTTGAGAAATTAAAATTCCTTTAATTTCCTCAAGATTAAGGTGTGGAAAGAACAAGAAAATAACATATTAAACCTCACAAATCCCCTTTGCTCACAGGTGCCTTGGGTTTTTTGGGATTAATTTAAGTACAACCATATGGGCACAGTCCAGTTTTGCAAAGCCCATAAATCCATTTATAAGAAATATCTTATTACCAAATTATTTATCTGGATCAAACAGATATTAGAGTATTAAACATATAAATATACATAACTGCGTGATGTACAGTATCTGCAGGTGAGATGTAATTACCTATTAAAAAATAAAGAATTCCAACAAGATTACAGGAAATGAGCTCTGAGATGTGAGGGAGCTGCTGAGCTGAATGAGGTCAGAACAGGGAGCATTCCAAAGGAAAAATTCCATGTTCTTCACACAGCAGCAGCTGGAATTCTGCAGGCGTGGCTTTGAAAGCTGTGATTTGCCACACCTTGATGTATTCTCTCACATAAAAAACGTTAAATTAAGAAAAATGAACATATTTTAATTGGATGAACCAACCTGGTCCATGGGAGTGTCCCTGCCCATGGCAGGGCTGGGAACTGGATGGGCTTTAAGGTCTCTCCCAACCCAAACTATTCCATGAACTGTCCAAATTTCCTCATTCCACCCATTTCTGCCACCTCAGGTGCTCCCTTTCCTTTTAAAGGAAGTGAATTCCATTTTATTGAAAAGTCCTGCCCCACCTTCTTCCTAAAAGTAAAAACTTCTCACTGTAACAGGAGCAGTTGTAACAGATCTGAGCCCAGACTGAGCTTCACATCAGTGCTGTGATTTAAACTCAGTATTTTCTACCACATTTCAGCTGGAAAGCCACTGAAATAAAAGAAAATTGAGAGGAAAAGTGGCAGGAAAGGACACCTGGAAAAGTGCTCCTTCAAATATTGATTCAGAGGGGGCAGGAATGTGAAATCCTGCAACAGACTGCTGAGAAAACAAACCCAACCCAAAGCAGACTGGAGACAATGATCCACTGAATCCCCCCAGGACAAACATTTCCCAAGGCCAATGGTGTTTTCTGGTTTTGTACTCACTCAGAAGCAGCTGCTTTTTGCAGTTTTGCCCTTTTCTTTGCAGACCAGTTGAGATCACCACCTGTAAGAGCAGCAATGTGCACTCTGAGACCCTGAACACCAGGATTTCTGTGCCTTTGGTATCAAAAATCAGCACAGGAGCTCTCAGAGCACTGAGAAATCCATGGAATGATTTTACAGGAGTAAAAATTGAGGTGAAGAGAAGCTGCAAATGCTCACCTGTGAGGTGATTCACAAAGTACAGCATGACCACGGCTATCAGGGACACTGGGAAAGGAAAGGGACAGCTTTAACCCACAACCAAGATTTTTCATGGTCGTTCTAACTCAGAGCTGAGTTTTCTCCTTTTGTAAATCCCCCTGTGTAATTAATTCAGAAAGGATTTTAGTTTTAAACTTACAACGTCCACTTTAAAAGCATTATTTGTCTATTTTTACTCCATTTTTTAAACACTGAAACTCTTCCCACTTCAAGCAAACCCCAAACCACTGCACTGGCTGGGAGCTCATCTCAGCACTGCCCCAGCTGGCACCTCTAGGACAGGATTTATTTCTGTTTTCCAGGAAATCTGAAGGAAAAGAGCCCAGCAGAGCTCCCTGAATTCATTCCCAATGTGTCCCCCACTCACAGCAGACACAGGCACTGAAGAACACTTCCAGGAACAGGTATCCCCTGGTGTCCAGGATCATGCCAGCTGCAATGGCAATCACTGCCAGGCCCAGGTTCTGGATGCTCTGCATGCTAGGAACAGCAGGAACACCACATGGACACAGATTCCTTGGGGAAAGCCCCTCCGTGGCCCCAAGCCCATTTTTTGGGAAGTCAGGGCTCCAGTTCTGCAGGAGCTCCTGTGCCTCCCCCTCGTGCTCTGTCCCAAAGTCACATCCCCAGAGCAGCCAGGGAGCTGTAACTCCAACCTGGAGGAGCTGGGAGCCAGGAATGGGGTGGATGTGCTCAGATTCAGTGGTTCAGGAGTGTCAGGAATCAGGGAATGGTTTGGGATGGAAGGGACCTTAAATCCCATCCAGCAGGGACACCTCCCACTGTGCCAGGGTGCCCTAAACCCATCCAGCCTGGCCTTGGGCACTGCCAGGGATCCAGGGGCAGCCACAGCTTCTCTGGGAATTCCATCCCAGCCCCTCCCCACCCTCCCAGGGAACAATTCCTTCCCAATATCCCCCTGGCAGTGGGAAGCCATTCCCTGGGTCCTGTCCCTCCAGCCCTTGTCCCCAGCCCCTCTCCAGGTCACCCCAAAGCTTCCCCTCTCCAGGCAGGACAATCCCAGCTCTCCCCCAGCTGCTCCCTCCCCTGCTCCTGCTGGAATTCTGGATTCCCCCAAATCCATGGCAGTACTCACAAGCCATAGGCAGTTCCCAGCTGGTGCTCTGGGACCACGAAGGCCACCATGGGCCACAGGGCACAGGCCAGCAGGGAATAGGCCACTCCCAGCAGGCACTGGGGACACAGGGACAGCAAACGGGGTGAGAGGAGAGGCACTGGTGATGGAAAACCCTAATAAATTAACATATTGCCCCTTCCCTTTCCCCCAAAAGTGACAAAAAACGGGCTCAAGGAACACATCGTGCAATAAGATTCTAAATAATATCCATATTTAGAACTTCTTCCAGCAATGACCTCCAAAATAAACTCTATTAATTAAAATTGAAGAGGCTGACTGAACACCCAGAGCTGCAGCTGACTAGAAAAATGCCTGAAAACCAAAGTTTTTAATCCCTGCCCCACTGGTGAGCACCATAATCCTCAGCTCCAAACTAAATTATCAGTGAATCTGCTCTCAATAATGCAGATTGTTACTGAGGTTCAATCCAGCACATCAGAGGCAGCTTGAGTAATAGTTATAAACTTCAGAAATAAACTAAAAGAACCATTTTTAGGAGAAGAGAGAACACCTGGCACAGGAATTTAGTCATGGAGTGAGGAATCTTTCCCACCTCACAGCCCACAGAATAATTCAGCATTAACTCTGTCACCTATTTTATATTAATAAAAGAAATACTTGCTGTTTATTTTATTTCTGTTTAGGTCTAAATCCCAGAAAATCAGGTTACCATGGCAATCCAGGGGTTCCAGAAGGTGAAGGCCAGCATGATGTGGGATGCCAGCGTGGTGATGACAGCACACAGGACCCAGATGATGTTCTTGCCAACTTTATCCACCAGAAGGCCAAAGACAGGGGACATGGGGGCAGAGATGATGTACACAATGCTGCAGGGGAGGGGAAATTAAAGATTGAACACTCCCAGAGTCCTTTAGTTAACTGTCCTAAAAACCACCCCAAAAAACCCCCAGTAATTCAGAATTCTTCTAAAAACCACCCCCCAAAAAAACCCCAGTAATTTGGAATTCTCCTAAAAACCACCCCAAAAAAACCTCAATAATTTAGAATTCCCAAAAGGTTTGAGGACGTGGAAATGCTCAGCATCCAAGGAGACACTGCCATACTCAGAGCTCTTGGGATCCCAGCCCAGCAAGCTTTTTCTTGTTGGGTTTTATTGCTCTGGGGTTTTGCCACATCACAAATTCATCCTCAAACGACCAAAATTGAGTTCCTTTAGTGTTGTTATTAAACTGCTTTCATCACTCAGAAAAGAATCACCAAATACTAAAACAAAACCCCTCAGAGTTTTTCTTTCCATCTATTTTTAACAAAAAGCACACCCACACCTCCCAGTTATTCCTTGGGCCATGTGAAATTATTTCTCCACTTAAATGCAGCTCACAGGAGATCCCAAATCTCCTCCCACCTGCCCAGAGCCCAAAAATACATCCTGAACTCCTCAAACCTGGCAGTGTAACTTATTAAATCAATCCCAATATACCTGTTAATTGCACTGGCTTCTTGAGGGGAAAATCTGAATTTTTCAATAAAGAAAACCCTGAGGGAAGGAAAAAACAACTATTTAGGAAAATGTAGACTTGAAGGACACGAAATCAAAATTAAGTTAGACAAAGACACAAGAATCTCATTTACAAGAAAATTAAATAGAGCTTTGACATAAATATCCCAGATTCTCCTTTGTAATTAATTTAGGAGCTTGTTATCAGACTCCACAGATTTTAATTTAAGGATCGTTCAAATTATACTTTGGGGAAAACATAAAAAATGGTTTTTTTATGTTTTATATAACATTTAACCCAAATAATGAGATACTGGGTTGTAAACATGGAAGGAATCCTACAGGACACCAAATCCCACCCCACGTTTTAAATCTGTATCTGGTTTTAATCAGGAAATCAAACATTCCTCACGCTCCTGAGTTCTGACAGCTCAGAGGGGTGATTCCCACCAAGCTCAGCAGGTGAAGGTGAAGTTTTGGTTAAAAGCTTGGCCAAATTCCCAGGGAATTACTGGAAAAGTGAGTGGCACTTACTTTCCAAGGCCAATGAAAGGGAAAATTGCTGCATAGTAACAGACACAGATGACAAAGATGAGCCACAAGGACAGGGAGAAATCCTTCACATCCGTGAGCTTGATCACTTCTCCTGCAGTGGGGCAGACACAGATTCAGTCAGGATAAATAAATCTGGGATTCACCCCCACTGGAGAACATCCAGCTGATCCCAAATCCCTCCTAAAGCACATCCCTGCCTCTGCCTGGTTGGAGTTTGGCCAGAGGGAGTCACTGAAGGACAGCCAGGGTTAAATCCACGGTGCCTCCCACAGGATGTGATGGACAAGAGCTCACAGCAAGTCCTGAGCTGCAGAGTTCAACACTCCTGGTCAGGAAATGTGTCTCCAGCTGGAAAATTCCTGCCTGGAGCCAGGTTGGACAAGGACTGGAGCACCCTGGGATAGTGGAAGGGGTCCCTGCCCATGGGGCTTTGTGTCCTTCCATCCCAAACCAGGCTGGGATTCCACTGGATCTCAAATTTAGTTTATTTTATTTTTATTTTTAGTTTATTTTTAACTGGTTTAATTTCTCCCACATGGAAAACTCAACACACCACACACTGACAGGGAAGAGCTCCCTGGTTTTGCACCCCTACTAAAAAAATCAGATCAACTCCAACAAAACACAGAAGCAGTGCCAATGGCACAAACTGCTGTTAAGCTTTTATTTGTATAAATAGAGCACGTGACAGTGCATCTGCCTCAAACTGGTGTTTAAAACTAGAAATCCATGTAAAAATGAGCTACAAATTATGATTGTAACTGTGAAGATGTTGAGCAGCCACTGACTTACCCCAAATGCAAAGCTGTCCTGTGCAGAGGAGCTGGAAGGCTCTGTTCCAGCTCAGCCCCACCACTCACCTGTTTTCCCCTGCTCTTTACAAAGCAGTTTCTCTGCTCTCCTGTCCAGGTAAGCCAGGATTAAAGCACAGCTCAGTGAGAAGAGGCAAGTGACACCACCTGGAGAAGGCAACACCACATGTTTAGCTGCCAACTCGAGCAATAATTTGGTTTTCCAGCCCAGTTAGAGCAGTTTTTGTTGGACATGCCAAGGCACACCGAGTTTAACACCAGCTTTAAGGCTCAGGAGCTGTACAACTCAAAGATTAAAGTGTAAAACTGAAGCCTGACACCTGCCTTGGAGCACAAACATGAACATAAACTTATTTTAGTTAAAATACGACCCCCTCAGCACGGCCAAGCCCCTCATCTGCACCTTGCAGCAACAGAAACAAAGCCTGGCCTTACTCCCAACACCAGGGTCTCTGTGTCCATGGCTCTGAGGGAAGGGAACACGCCCCAAAATTGCTCAAATCTCACTTTCACAACCAGATAACCACAGGCAAGCTTTGACACCCCCCAGAAAATTTTTCAACAGTGTCCTTTGCTCAGAAGATGTGAAATATTTCATCTCCACATGACACAAACTTGAATTTGGCAACCCCAAAAATGCCACAGCATTTTGGCAGCTGCAGTAAGCTGAGGGAATACGAGGCCATGATACAAAAGGGGTTGGAATTGCTCCTCTGAGGCTCAAACAGATTTGTGCTGCTTTTAAGTGGTTAATAAACGTTTTTAAGTGATTAATAAAGGCTTTTAAGTGATTCATAGATCAATAACACACGTGCAGGTGACACCAACCCAAACCATCACTGACCTATGAGGAGAGCCAGGCCGAGGGTGCTGGGACCAGCATAGCCCAGGAGATCCTGAACTCTGGAGTAGATCCATCCCATGATATTCATGTTCACCGTGCTCCCCTAGGCAGAACACACCCGTGTGAAGAACAGAGCAATTCCCAGCTCCAGGGATTCCACAGGCAAATCAGGCGGAAGGGTTTAGTGGAGACAAGCAGGGAAACAACACCCAGGGAACTCAAACCAGCAGGGAAAAGGATACAAATTATTCCCTGCTGGCTCAGTAACAAATTAATCATTGCAACAACAATATAACATCACAAATTTAAATTTTATACAAATCTGGAAGAGTTTTCACCTTGAGAAACGCATAAACCCACATGCACGAGCTCATAAACTGAGCTGAATTTAAGATATTAGAGCACAGAGGATTCCCAGCTGACAGGAAAAAGCACCTTTTCCCCTCCTTTTGCCCCAGAAAAAAGGAGGGGAAAAGGTGCTTTTGGATCCAGAAAGGATCCATGGCTGCAATCCCAGGGCTGCCAGCAGCTAGGTACAGCTCAGATCACAGGAGGGAGATGCTCACGAGCACCAGGCTCAGCATCCCCCAGCTGAGAGCAGCTCACTGCTCCACCAGAAAAACACCTGCAGGGGTTCAAAATACCCCAAAGGAGCCCTAAAAGAAGGGGCACAATTCCCTCTCCATCCTCAGCCGTGCACTGGTGCCAACTCACAATTCTGGCCATGCTGAGCTGCAGTCCAAAAACCAGGTTTAACTCCTTGCCCTTGAACCAGCTCACTGCATACGTGTTCTGGGCCACGGCCAGGGACTCGCCACCTATCCTGAAAGGCAAAGGAGAACATCCCAAATGCAGCAGGCAAAACAACGAGCTCCTTGGAAAGGGCAAGAGCTGAATTTCAGAGAAATCTGGCTGTGTACAAGCAGATTAATGCATATTTCTATATACAAGGCAACAGAAATCAAAGATTCAAAAACAGAATTGCCATGGTTTAAGAAAAATTGGTGGTTCCACAGGTTTTGATTCAGCAAGACCTGCAAAATCCTATTTTTTTTAAGTTACATGAAGAAAGCAAGTGAAGATCTTGCATTCCTCAGCTTTAGAGGTCTCAAAATCCAACCATTTTGTCTCCTAGGGGAGTTCTCTAGGATTAGTTTTTGTAGTTTTCTAGACAGCCTTACCTCAGAGAGCACAAATCTGCTCTTCCAGACTCACCCAAATATGAATCTGCCCACTTCCATCAGCCAGAAAGTGTTGAACAGTGCTCCCAGAGCAAAAACCACCTGCAAAAGCATTGAAGGAGAATTATAACTGCATTTCAGGTGTGGAACAAACCAGAGCTGTGTAAAAACAGCAACAGAAATCCTTTTCCCTTCCCAAAAAAACTTCACATCCAGTTCCTGCTCTGGTTTTTGGTCTTTGCTCCCTCTGCTGTTCATCACATCCAACCTGCCATCCTCAACCAATCCCACACCAAACACATCAAACATGGGCTTCCTTCCCATGATCCCACTAAAATTTCAAGATTCCTTTTTCCCAGATACTCTAGCACAACCCAGGGTTCTCCCATTCCAGTTCTCAGCTGTCTAATGTGAAACACAAATCTATCATCCTTCACCCCTGCCCTGGCACTCACCTGCCCAACACACACAAAGATGCTGAATATTATAGTGCCCAACCTAGAAATAAAATAAAATCAAATCACTTCATGCATAACCAGAATATTTTTTTCCCCTTCAAAACACTGTGTTAGAGCTAGAGCACGGAAACGAGGGGAGGTGAATGTGCAGTAAAAGGTCTCTGTAATAAATTGTACAGCTCAACAGTTCCCATAGAAAACAGGTAGCACAGGGTGGTATTTTTGAAGCAAATTTATTTAAATTATAAAGGAAAGGAAGCTCATCTATATTGTTAAAAAAATCCTAAATTGCATGGGGAAAAAATATTGAAAAGGTTTATTGCAATGTGGAAAAACTTTATATTATAAAGTCTAAACTTCCCACGCAGTTTTAGCTCATCAATCCCTGCACACGAGTGACACAAACATTGCTCTCACCGAATCCCAAACACTCTGTCTATCAGGAATCCTCCGAAGAAGCACAGAACCACATTGGGCCAGGAGTACCAGGCATAGAGAGCCATGAACTGGGCCGTGTTCACCTTCATGTCCTACATAACACAGCGAGAAGTATAAAAGGGATTATTGCCGAGCTAATTGCAGGGACGCAGAACAAATATCCAAGCAAGAAACAAGTGCATTTCTGACCTAGCCACTCCTTGTCATTCACAGAATTCCAGACTGGTTTGGGTGGGAAGAGACTTAAAATCCATTTTGTTCCAAGCCCAGGGATACCTCCCACTGTCCCAGGCTGCTCCAAACCCGGCCTTGGGCACTGCCAGGGATCCAGGGGCAGCCACAGCTGCTCTGGGCATCCTGTGCCAGGGCCTCAGCGCCCTCCCAGGGAACAATTCCTCCCCAATAACCCATCTTCCCCCCAATCCCAAAGGTCACTCCCGCTGTTTTTCAAAGCCCCCCGGCAGCAACTCACCCGCTGAACCTGCGTCTGGAGAGCGGCCGGGTTGTCGTAGCAGAAGTAGCTGCCTGCAGGGAGAAGGGGGCGCCTCAGGGCTCTGCCCTGCCGCCCCAAACCCGGGCACCCCACACCCGAACCCCCCCCAAAACCCGACCCCCGCGGCGCCGCGCCGCACCGGATCCCAGGAAGCACATGAGGGCCA
>VWZT01014555.1:56461-70264 GCA_013397055.1 Pachycephala philippinensis | reverse complement strand
AATATGCTGAGCTGGAAAGGATCCATCAGGATCATCGAGTCCAACACCTGGCTCTGTGCAGGGCACTCCAAGAATCACACCATGTGACTGTGAGCATTGTACAAACGCCTCTTAAAGTCAAACAGGTTGGTGCTGTGACCACTTCCCTGGGGAGCATGTTCCAGTGCCCAACCAGCCTCTGGGTGAAAATGTCTTTCCTGATATCCAACCTAAACCTCTTCCTACTCAGCTTCATGCCACTTCCTAAAGTCCTGTCACTGGTCATGTGAGTAAAGAGATGGGGACCTGCCCCTCCTCTTCCCCTCCTGAGGATTTAGAAGGCCACAGAGAGGTCTCCCCTCAGTCTCCTCCAGGCTGAACAGACCAAGTGACATCAGCCACTCCTCACACGGCTTCCACTCAAGGCCCTTCACCATCCTCATTGGCCTCCTTTGGACACTCTCTAATAGTTTAATGTCTTCCTTATATTGTGGCACCAAAACTGCCCCCAGCACTCGAGGTGAGGCTGCCCCAGCTCAGAGCAGAGCAGGACAATCCCCTCCCTTGCCCGGCTGGTGATGCTGTGCCTGATGCCCCCAGGACAGGGTTGGCCCTCCTGGCTGCCAGGGCACTGCTGACTCATGTTCAACTTGCCATCGACCAGGACCCACAGGTCCCTTTCTACCGGGCTGCTCTGCAGGATCTCATTCTCCAATCTGCATACAAAACCAGGATTGCCCCATACCAGGTGCAGAATCTGGCTCTTGCCCTTGTTAAACTACATAAGAAACATGTTTCACTTGTTAATCTTCAGGACCTTATACGGAGTATACATCTTAGGAGACTTCATTTTTTGCAGTTGTGACAAACCATATCTGTATTTTCACAGTTGTCTGCTGCACTGCTCCAAATCGTGCAGTTCCAGAGACATCTCATGAAAATGTTGTTTTCTCCCAGGATCATTGTGAACTCTCACAAACTACTGAGACCCATGATTATTATGTTTACAGTATGTCAACCATTTTAGGTAAGTGGTAGCCTGTAGCTCCCACTGCAACTGAATAGAAATAATTTCTAAAATCATATTTTGTCTTCTCTGAATTTTACATGAATTCCCTATACGTACAGAAATAAGTTTATTCACACAAATGTTACAGAGAAAGAACACTCCACTTGTTCTTCTACAAAGCTATGGTTTCCCAGTCTTTTAAAATAACATTTATAGAAGCAATGGAAGATCATGCTTTTAAGGTTCACCCTTTGTTATGGCAAATTTCATACTCTTTACCATTCTGGACTACTTACGTAGTACTAGCTATTGCTGTGATAGATAGCAAAACAACTGCTCTCCTATAATTGGGGCAAAACTAATCACAATTTTTTTAATGCAGTACCTCTACTGTCACAAAGACATGACTGGGTAACTGAAACAATAACACTTTGAGTTGCTTTAAATTTAACACACCCATCTTTCACTGTGAGGAATACAGCATGAGCATTTATATTTTAATTTTGTTTGGTCGTCCTCAAAAATGCAGTAATTGTAAATACATGGCAAAGTTGTTGAAGAAACTGAACGCTGAAGAACATGGAAAATATGAAGTAATTTATGCATTAAAAATTATTGTAACATTTTAGGTTATATAAGAAAAGGGTTATTTTAACTGAAATTACTCAGGGACACTAGTGCTAGTGTATTTGTCTATTCTCAAGCCATAGAGAAATAACATCAGTCTTTACAGTTTTAACAGCGCAGCTATCTTCAGCCTTCCAAGTAAAAATTGTTATGAGAATGCAAATGAGCTTGCTTTAGTATTAGATGCTTAGGAACTCTGTTTCCAAGGGAAAGTTTTCTTGAGAAAAAGGTATGCTTCATATTTGGACTTAGCCAGAAATTGGCCTGCTCCTAAATTCTGGGCCACTGTATGCAAAAAACTTAGAATCTTTTTTCCATCCAGATTTTTGTGCTTCCAGTCAAGTTTTTAAAAGATTTAAAAACCGAAAACCAGACTAAAAATAGTCTGTCTCATTAGGCAATAGAATTTTGAGAAGCATGCCCTCAGTTGAGGTCAAGAGGTCTAGATGATTGCCTTCTTCAGATCACAAATGAGATTAGCCCTATTATCTCTACTATCTACTCTATTTCATTTACTTCAGGACTGCTTCTGGCTCAGAACAGAAAATCAAAGAGAAAAGAAACAGGGAGGACAGCTTCCAAAGAAAAAGAAAGTGGTTGAAAATACACTAGAAAGTGATCAACACATCAAGTCCATATAGATTTTAAGGTGACCATGCAATGAAACATGAATCTACACTCAACTGCTTTTGAGACTTAGATGTGCTCAGAACTTAACAGAGATGGTGCAGAAGTCCTTCCCTTCATCAACCCGTAGTCTACACGTAGTTCAGAAGAATACAATCTGATGTAGATAGAGTAAGTTATTTAACAGGAGCAATCATACGGCACCAAAGTATAAAAAAAAGCACAAAGGTAATACAAAAACTAATTAGGATGAGAATAAATTGGTTGAATGACCAAGAGGTCTCCATGCACTGTGAAGTGAAGGGTTAAAAAGTCTCCATTTCTCACTGGTAACAAATAAGGATGCTGAGGTCCAAGCAGATGTAGCAGCTTGCTTAGTCCTACAGGAGGAATGGCAGTTTTTTCACTTTAGTACCTCACCTACTCCCATATGGGTTTCTGATTTACAGGGAGCAATAATCCTCAAAGATAATGTAATTTGACAGACCCCGAAAACTTTGGTGTACCCAAACTAAAAGCAACAAAATTATTTTCTTCTGTTGCTTCAAATAAGATCTGCTACTGCAGCTAACTATACAGAACAGTTCAAAAACAGGTAACAAAATCCTTCAAAAGAACCCCAAGGAAGTGAAAGAGAGAAAATGATCTTTGAAATTAAACATGTCCTTCATGCCCCCTCCTCCCCAAAAGAAAAAAAGGTACAAGAAATTAATTTAAGTGAATGGAAACAGATGATTAAAACAAAGACCTTAAAATGACTCAAGTATGGAGGAGGAGAGGGAGTGAGCATGTGAGAGATCTGAGGAGAGGAGTCATGAGGAAAGGGGTTAAGGCAGGGCTTCTCTCCTTACTTGGCACAAGCCGCTGATGCACATGTCCAGGGATTCAGTGTAGCACCGTGTCCCATCCAGAACTTTTGGTGCCAGCTCCACAACCAGAGCCGTTCCTCTGGCCTGGCACTTCAGCGAGCATGGGTTGTCAGGGTCATTAGAGACAGGAAGCCACTCATACAACTGCCCCTGATACTTGACGTCGTTGTGAGCAGAGCACTGCTGGGCACGAAAATCCCCTGCTTCTGGTGGGCAGTCCTGCAGAAAAGAAACAGGAGAAGATCAGCAGGTCTATTCAGGACAGCCAGTTGCAGTATCATGCAGCTGGCTGGGTTCCACAGCTGCCAGATGTAGAGAGTTTCTGTTTAGACAAAAAAGAATGATTGAAATAGCTACAGCTACACATAATTTAACAGATAATTATACCTTTCTTCTTTCCATGAAAGTACTGAAAGAACACCAAGACCATATGTAAATGGAAACTAAGAAATGCACTGTACATGTCTTAACCACAGCCTTGTGGTTACGCAAAAGAGGGTCACAGTGCTCTTTCTGGATCTCATTCTACTCGTGCACGTATGTGGAGAAGTGCGTGTGCACAGCCACTCTCTTCCAGACAGATTTTTCCCTTTGTTTGAGGAGAAAGAGAAAAGAACTATGTAGTTTAATTGTTTCTTTATTTAAGCTCTTGCCACTAGCTTTTTTTTTGCCTCAGTGACCTAAATCAGTTGGTATGGCACCAAGAATCAGAAGCATTTGATACATATTTGCATTTCTTTACCCTAAGATTTCATAACTCACATAATTACGCACCTAAAACTGAGAAGACCTTAAAAAAGCTCCTTTTTTATTTCTCTGGGAGATTTGTGAGATGTATAAATCTAACTCTGAACTCAGCCTACCTGATAGAAAAACCAAGGACCACTCATACTGCATGAAGTATCTTATTGACAAGAATGTTAGGCTTCTCTTACCCACATATTCTTTCCTGTTACCACTTAGCACTGAAAAACATTAGACAGGTTCTCAAGAGAGCAAGAAGAGCTTTAAAATCATGAGCCTTCAGGCAAAATAAACATGAGTTATTTTTATTTCCTTTCCAGTTTTTGATCCTTGAAGAATGATATTTCAAGTCTTCTTGTGCAAGTAACCACAAAGGCTAGGGATTCACTAGGGTTTTTTTAGAAGTAATTTGAATTTCTTGCATAATTACAGGAATATAGGAGTTAGGCTTTATGGAAAACATTAAACATCATGAGAACTGAGACAAAAAAAAGCAAATGTTGGCAATATGACTGCCTCAGATTATTAAGATCCCAGAGTCCTCCACCTTACTGCCGTAAGGAAATCTGCTTCTTGATGGTATATGGTAAAATATCAGATGAAATGAACAGTTGTTACACCCTCTGCTTGGGGACCAAATGTTGATCATAGACTTGGCAGGAAAAGATTTTGATGTATACACAACCACATAACTAGACAATATCCTTATAAGATATTTGTATTCTCTGTTTGCCCTCAAACTACTTCATCCTATTAGAGAGTCATTAATGACAACCTTATTCACAGACTTAAGCTCCCAGCCAGGAAAGTCTTATTGCTGTTGAGGGAAAATATCTCTTCTTAGGTTTAAATAATCACCTATGTTTCTCAGATCTTTTTTAGCCCTTCATTCACTAACAGTTTTCTGCATCTTCTTAAAAGGGTAGACTGTTACAGCTTTGGGTATGAAAGACATGGAGGCTGCATGTCACTTCATGACATTAATCGATCATTTTTTCATATTAAATTCTAAAATAAAGTCTCTTAAAAACTAAGCTTTCAAATCTCCTCTCAAAGGAACATGACACAGTTTTGGCTATGAATCTGTCATTGTAAAACCTTGGCTTAAACCCAGGTTAGCCATTCTGGTCTCTCATTCACTGTTGGAATGAGGTTATGGCTATTTTGTTTGCATGTTGAATAATCTTGAATCACAACACTCCAAACATTTCTTGTTGTGAACTATACACACATACAAGCCATGGCCTTAGCCACAGATTGTCATCTAATTTTCTTTGTACCATGTGAGCAAATTTTCAATTAATTTACTTTGTGTTTGAGTCTGATGCACCCCAAAAGTAAAGGGTCAAACTCCAGTCAAAAGTTCTGTGATCTAAGTATAAGGCAACAGTCTTCCTGTTACAAAAGGTTCAATGGATTAAGGCAAAAGAAAAAAAAGGATGCGGGCTAAATTTAGCTCTAGAAAAATATGTACCAAAGAGCAATAACCCAGAGCTAATTCTTCCTTTTTGAAAGTGGAGGTTGAAAGTCCAAGATTCTAACTGGTATTATAATGCTGGAGGACTCAGACAGAAGACAGTTTTCCCATCAATATATTACAGAAGATTAAAAAAAAAGTAAAATTGTTGCAAGTATTTCAGTTTGATTTCAAAATACCAAGAAAAACTGAGGGGCAATCAGGTGCTTTTTATGATCTGGGCAAACATTTGATACAGGACAAAGTTTGGACACTGAAGCGAGCAGAAAAATATGTGGGAAATTCATTATTCCTCTACAGCTCTGTAATTAGAGAAAAAGTGGTCTTTATGTTCTGCTCTTACACACAGGATGAACAACAAGATAGTTACAGCTTGACCCAAGATCTGGTTTAGTTCTATTTCAAACAAGAAAAGAAGAACACAGTGGCCTTACTTCCTACCACAAAATCTTCTGGTGCCTACCCTTCTCTGAATTTTTCTGTCTGTAAATGAATACAGTCAGGTCTATTGGTTTGGCAGATACCCAAGCCAAGTCTTGGTTGCAGAAATCCAAGCCAACTCTCTTGTTTGGTTCAAGCTTGGCTCTACCTTCAGAACTTCCTGGCTTGTAACAGCTTTATTTTTACAAAGAGAAAAAGGCCCAATAAAGCACACAACATACAGAATTCATAATCCTGCTTTGTAGAGAACTCAATACTATGTTTGTTGTGTTCCATTTTAATTTCAAATCAAAGAAATAAAAACCATACTTCAACATAACAAGCCTTCAGGACACGGCAGGTGACCAGGACTGATGTTAAATACTTCCAGTCTTTGATATTGTGGTCAAAATAAAACAATGGATTTAAACAGCAGTTTAGTTGTGTTTAAAAAAGTTTTGATGTGAAACTTGAAGTGATTAAGAATACATGCAAGCAGTCAGAAACACAGGCATGCACACTTATCTTGGCACACAGATGTGAAAAAGGGTCACAGCCTGGTACACTAACTTTTCTCCTGCTAAAATCCTGAATCCTAAATTTACCTGAAGGCCTTGGAGATCTCTTTCTCTCAGGAAGGATCTTTCCTCCTGGTTAAGAAAGCACAAGTACTTGTACCTACATGCATAATGCCTTCACAAGCTGTATAATATTTTCTTTTATACCAAAATGGACAGTGTTAAGAAAATCCGTGGTCTGAATATTACCCATTTTTAGAAGTAGGTCACATCAGAGCTTAAAACATAGGAACTGTACAGAACTTTGCATGCCTATTTTTTTTCATAAATTTACTATTTTCTGTTTGTATTATATGTCAGTGGGGATCAGAGCCTCTTCATGGTGAGATTTGTGCAATCATGTAATCAAAGACTTTGTGCAATCATAAATCATAAGTTCTTAGCCTGTAAGTAAGTATTCTCATTGCTGAAATAGAAGATAAGGCAAAACCAGTGTTTTTTTGCATATATTTTCAGGCAGTATATTTCTATTTTCTTGTAACACTTTGCATGCCTTTAGATAAGGCCAGTTGCTGTTTCGAGACAGTCTTGCTGTGCCTTATTTCTGCACTGCTGGCTCCTGGACAAGAGAAAATACAGACTAAGTCCACAAAGTCTTCTTTTAAAAAAATCAGCCTGCTTTTGCTACGTGCATGGTGGTTTAGAGGAAGGGGATCCTCTATGGCTGCCAGCTAGCACTGCTTCATTGGCCTGAGTGAAGTTACGTGTTCCTCCAGCTAAGAGTCTGTTTCTGGGAGCTGTCTAACAGTGTGCAGCTCGTCTACCTGCACAACAGATTGACAGACACTTTGAGACAGCCAGAAGTCATGGGCCAAGTCAGAGGTAGTGCACCTCTGCATGGGCTATGTAGTTCTGTGAGGACTAACCACATCTGCATGGCCTGTGTTTGGCTTGGAGCATGTGGCAGCCCTGGTACCTGGCTACAAAAATATTATAGTCCTGCTTCAGGTTATTCCAGTTTTGGTACTAAATCAAGTCTTACTAGTTTTGTTTTCTTTTGGAAATTATCTATGGGCCCCTGCAGACATGAGGAACTGCTGCCATTGCACTCCTTGAAGAATCAGAAAGAACTAATAAACTTGAAAGTTTCATCTAAGTCCATTTATCTTCAAACTTCCTATTCATTAAGACTTTTTAGGAATGAAAAATTGCAGTGAATAGGAAACAAGTGTTCCTCCTTTAACTCTGTGAATCCCAGGTGGGTCTTTCATGGCCTTTACCTCACGAAGGCTCACGAGATATTGCTGAAACACTGAGCCTGTGCTGGATACCTATATTCTCTATTCATGCTATCAGGTCAAGATTTCCTCTACTGCAATGAAATTATACATAATTTTAAAGGTGATCAGAAACCCCTTTGATCTATGAAACCCTTTTTAAAATATACAAAGGAGTTTCATCCTCACTTCTTAGGCACGTAATGTGGCCCATATTATTATGGCTTCATTTTCTTCCTCACATCCTTTTTCTTTTTTTTTTTAACTTGACCTCTTATTTTACCCTATTTTAATTCATAAGGTCCATGGAGTTTTGCCATGTTCGTATCCCATTCAAAACAATTTCTATTAATCAACGATCCAGTGGAAAAGATAAGATGAATCCCAGATGTCCCTTGGTGATAGGTAGATCAGATTTCATGGGACAAAAGAGGGTCAGCCTTTTTAAAGTTTACTTAGTGGGTGAAATGTAGAAGATCCTATCTAAGCTGCGATAGGTGGAAACAGTTGAGGAACTTTAAAACAGTTTACAATATATGTGCTTGTATATTTGCAGAGGCCAAGAATGATTTACTATACCTGGAGTTTTTTCTCTGTGCAAAAAATGACTAACAACTGGACTACTCTGTGCAGCATCTGACAGAACAGCTTATTGAATCAGTTCCATGAAGTACTCACGGTGCTGCAGCTGCACCAATTTCCCTACTGAGGAAGAAAATCTGAGGTCCTCAAGCAGGGCCTTGTCTAAGACCAAATAAGAACTCTAGATAAAAACACAGAGACTTAGGAGATCTGTGGATTTTACAGAAACTCTACTCAGCCTTGAAGCCTTGTTGAGTGCCCTGCTTGAATTATGTTTCTTGCAGCCAGATTTTTCAATAGTCTAGTCCCATGAACTTAGAAATAATTTAGGATCATGCTTAGTTGCTTAGATTGAGATGGGCTCATACTAAAGTTTTCTCTAACAACCCCAAGACACTGCAATAACTGACAGAGAGAAGCTTGAGAAAAATAATAGGAACAAAGAAAATGGGGAAATATCAGCAAATGTTCTCCATGTTAAATAAACATGGAATGAAGATGAGAGCTAAAATTGTCAGTGAACTATAAATGCAAACTTCCATTAATATTTGTCATTATAAATATTTATAAAATAATTTTTTTTTACAAAAAAGCGCCTTTTTTTGGAAGTATGTTCCTGTTTTGGCAAATAATTCAATATGCAGCCGTCCATTTAATTTTAATTTCTTTTTTGTGGTCCATCCCTTTTAAATATTAAAGCAAAATGTTTAAATTAGATCCACTACGTTTAATTTCAGCATGAAAACTTAGAAGTACTTCAGTCAAAAACTAATATGAGTACATAATATTAAAGCATACTTTTCTAAAGGCATCAAGGGTGCCATATTATCAGATAAAAACGAGCTGTTCAAATTAAAAAAAGTCAGAAATACTGAATTTAAAACTGTGGTTTACCCACAGTCCTCAGAAGTCATGAAATATTACTGTAAGGGAAGCGATTATTTGGTCTACAAAGTTTCTTCATACATTTACATTAACAGGCAACAATGTGGGGTTTTTTGTTCTATTTTTTAATTGACACAGGTTCACAGTCCTGCTTGCTGAGAAGATTGCAAATCCAGAAGTCCAAGCTTCTGTCACTTGCTAGATACTATAAGCACTTGTTTCCAAGTATGAAGAAATAATTTCTAGATGACACACTGAAGTTTTAAAATGCACCCAATCAGAAATAAGATGGTAGTTATTAAAATCCAGCAGTTTGAAGAACAGACTGTAGTCACAATAAATGATCTGAGTTTGGAAGAATTTCCACTTAAAAAGTAAATTGACGTTATATAAATTGTGTGTTAGTAAGGAGTTATGTGTAGTGCCTATAATTTGTTTCATTTTTTAAAATACTTTACTGTAGAATGTAAACTGGGAGGTTTGATTGCAAAATGGCGTTTCTAATCACCACTGGGTAGAAAAATTAAACCCTGCTAATCATTCTTGTAGGTCTGAAAATATCTACTTGGTGATGATACTTCTCATACATATAAGCCAATGCTTCTGAGAATTATGTACTTATATGGAAGTTTAGGTTTGACACTTTCCAGGCTGGGGTTTAGAGCATGGAAAGAAGATAGTGTTATTTTGTGGAAAGTAAGATGAACAACATCGGTGCTGGTGCGTACGAAATGCAGCATGAGCTGATAAGAAACAGGGATGGAAGTAGCTTGTCTGAATGCAAGCCAAAAAGTGGGGGATGACATTACAGCTGGTACTTCAGCCAAGTGAAGAGAGTGAGGTATATATAAAAAGATTTGCAGGTGGTGTTTACAAGCTTTGGTTGTCTGATTAATGGGATCTACAATCTACAAATTTTATCTTAGACTTAACGGAAACCTTGTTGAAAGAGCTGCCTTCTTGTGCAGCTTTAGTGTCAGTCTCATCTTTTTTTTTTCTCTCTTGGTTTTTTTTTTCTGATTCAGAAGGCAGTGCCATGAAAGGAAAACTATAAGGAAAAAAACCTGTTTTCAGTCACACGGAGGAGTTTGATAATTGAGAAGAAAGGCATAAAGACAGTACATAATCAAACAACCTTCATAGTGATTTTCATGTAAACGAAGAGAAGAGAATGCAAAAGACAGAAGAGTGGCAAAAGGACTGAAAAAGAGAAAGGGCATATGAGGTGGCATGACAGCCTGGTACAAAATCTGGAGAGCACCTGGCAACTAAGGATGAATGCAGAAGAAGGAAAAAAGAGTG
This sequence comes from Pachycephala philippinensis, assembly GCA_013397055.1. Lineage (NCBI taxonomy): Eukaryota > Metazoa > Chordata > Aves > Passeriformes > Pachycephala > Pachycephala philippinensis. Next base: position 59,948 of record VWZT01014555.1, on the reverse strand, counting down.
CTAGCTTGGGGGAAAAAAAAAAAGAAAAAGAACAAATTAAAAAAATCCTACTCAGAGTTTGGAAAAATATTTGTTTATTTTGTATAATGTTCAGTATAACAACCCAGATAGTTGCAAAAACATGCTTTCATTGCATTCAGACTAATTTTCTAAAGAAAAACAAATGACTCCCTCTCTCCCTCCCATGATCAAATTCTAAAATGGCTGGAAACATGCTTGAAGTCAATGTGAATTGTAAGAAGAAAAAAAGCAGATGCAATTCAACCCTAAATCATCTTCAGATTCTCTCATTCCTTCTTTTACTATTTACACATGTGGTTTCATACCCATAATCTTTCCAGTTTCTGATCAACAACAGGCAATGAAAGTGGCAAACATACTGGACTGGATTTATTCTTTTAAGGACTGTTCAGAAGCTTTATAGACAGCAGTATCAGTCTTTCCTACAGTCTTTATTATGCAAAACAATTCAGCACCTCTGGAATAATTAACATAGGTAACTGGAAAAACAGGCACGCCACTCTTTCCCCTTGCCTCTCTTTTTCTTTATCTCATTTTTTTCCCCCTCTGTAATTTAATTTCAGGATGAATTAAAAACAGCTGTAGCAGAATCTTGCAAATGATAGTGTCTATAAAACGTGTTCATTGCCAGACTCCAAGAAGTATTCTTCCAATTCTCCAATTTCACATTTCAAATAATTTGCTTTTAGTATATGTGACTACCCATCCTTTCCTCCAAGAGGATGGTCATAAAAAAAAGCATGTCAGTTCACAGAAAGACAGCTTGCAAAAAACAAAAACACTAGTTATTTTATGAACATCATTACTCAAGCTATGCACAAGATAATGGTAATAAAAGCTGTATTTCAGGACACACTGATTTTCACAAGAATCAAGAAGGGATTTTCCATGATGCATGATAGCTAGCTTCATTTCCAGGACTGGAGTGGGGGGGTTTGACCTTTTTTGCCTTTAAAGCAAAGACTGTCATGTAACAGATGAAAATGTAGGTCTCATGAGCCTGGAATTTCCATCCTCTGGATTTTCAGTGTCTTTGTGGATGAAATCTTTAAAGGCAAAATATGAGTTAACAAAAATAAACACACAATATTGTAGATCTTTTCTAATGCAGAATTCCACAATAAGCTATGGGCTTAATGAGTTGTTTTCAAGATCCAATTTGTGTGTATGCATCCTTGGATTGTGGACACAAAAGAGTAGACTTCATTAAAGACAAAGTACACGATTTAATTTTTTTTTACTATTCTGAAAGACACAAAGAGTATTTCAGTGTTACAGCTGCACAATCCAGTAACAGAACGGATTTTAGAACAGAGATGCAAGTCTGGGATTCCCAAACAGCTTTAGATTTACACTGCACAAGCCACTCTTTACACTCCCCACTAAAACAGTTTAAAATCATAAATGCAGTCCTGGGTCCTCATATTTCAGTGGAAAAAACTATCACTGATTTCAGCATAGTAAAGCTGGAAGCTTGAAAGGTTCGTTTTGGATTATTTGGTATGAAATAATTAAGTGAGTTCTGCAGCTGTAAACCTCATTGCTGGGTTGGAAATTCTGGAGCCAGTATTGCCAAATACGAGATATGTAAAGGAATTGCCTGACAAAACTATGCAAGGTTTTATTTTGAAGAAAAACCGTTCAGGTGCACATTTGCAAAGCAGAACCTAAGCTAAAAATAACATCTAAAGAAAAATTCCTTATCTTGGAAAGTTAAACTCAGTGATTCCAAAATAAGGGTTGAAACCCAACTAAAGCCCCAGCCTTTCATCAGGGTGATCCAGGAACATCTCACGGCAGAAGAGCAGGATGCTGCTCTGTCTCACTGCTCTTAACACAGAAAGGAATGGTCACAATGTGCACACAATACGTAACTGAAACAAAACAAATGGGTTTAATTGCAGTCCAATTAGCCTTTAACAGTATCTCTTTGTTCCTGGTTTGGTTTTTTTTTTGTTTTTGTTTTTGTTTTTTGTTTGTTTTGTTGTTTTTTTGGGTTTTTTTTGTCATATAGCAGAGCTATGGCCTGCGACTCGACTAGCACAAATCAAATTTCCCATTCCTTACACAGATGTGGTGTAGCCTAAATTCCTCAGAGGAAAACTGGACTGCTAATCTGCCAGCAAATCTATTTATTAGCTACACCAGTTGCTGTCAGCTAGGGAAGGTGAAGGCTAGACTGATAAGACATTTCAGGAACCCAAATGATAAAATCAGAACAAATTTCAGAGGAATCACAGAATCACAGAATATTCTGAGTTGGAAGGGGCTCACAGGGATTATCAAAGCCCAACTCCTAAAGAACTGAGAGAAATCCTACTGCACAGGAGACTAAAACTTAGATAGAAGCAGCTTCTTTCATTATGAACTGTGGTCTATTGAAGAAAAGATAAGCTAAATATGAGCTAACATATTCCTTTTTTTTAAGTTAAACTTTTAAACTTTTTAAACAAAGCATGTATTGAAAGGCTCCTGAATATGTCCCTATCAGGCATGAGAAAGCTTGGCCCGGTGTACGTTTGATTTCATTTTCCATCTTTACTGGTAAAACTGACATTTCTCCATGTAACTTGAGAGCCTTTACTATTCTTGGCACCCAATAAAACTTTCCATATGAAAGCCTCTATTTCAATTTTCACCAGTGAAAACACACTTTCACTTTGTTGAGACAGAAGTTGAAGTTTCTTACTTTATTGTATTGAAAACTATATTTGCCACATATAAAAAAACCAGCAAGAGCCTTTGGAAATGCCAAAACACTGGTACCGGCTATGTAAAACTGGTTTTCTAAGACACACAACAGAATTAAAATGCTGCGAGGGCACAAATGAACAGAAACATACAGAATCATAGAATCACATATTCTATGTGAAGTTCTATTTAAGTTCTTAACAGCTTAATCCTCCAGCCTGACAGACTACCCAATGTGAACCAGCTGGGTATCAAAGTACTACTGAGAACACAAGATGTCTTGATTCTGACAGGGAGGTTGTAAAGACCAACTCTGAAGTTTCATTGACTCTCTGTGATGGCTGTGACTGCAATCCCTTCCAGACAGTTTTAGCATCAGGCTATGCCGTAATCTCTCCACTTTTCAAGAAACAGACAAAGGTTTGCCCTTGGTCCTGTGGTATGAAAGTAGTTTAGATAGCTACAATATTCTCACAATCACTTTACCAAATTATTTGCTGTAATATGGAAGTGATTATCATATGTGATGATTTGTATCATATCAAAGCTATACTTCACTTACCACATTGCTGCATGTCCTGTACCGGATGTTTCGCCCTTCACAGGTCCTGTGTCCAAAAATTAAAAACAAACCCAAAACCATTAATAGCTGAATATAAAAAGCCAACACATAATGTTTACTGTGTCATTAACTTTCCCATATGTATCTCTAATCCCCTAGTCCCCCACCAATCCTCTTCCCTAAAGTAAAGGGTTATCTGTCCCCATTGAGGGA
>VWZT01014555.1:36645-56388 GCA_013397055.1 Pachycephala philippinensis | reverse complement strand
TGTCCCTATTGAGGTATGAATTCTACAACGCCTTAGTTTCCTACCTTTGCTTTAAAAATTACTTTCTAGAAGGTAGCACCAGCTTGTAAATGAGATTAGAAGTGAGAATACAGAATTTAGCTGGAAAACAGCATCTGAATCACATTAATAATGTCTCATGTCTCCAAGCAATTCATGATGATTTCACAAGGGCATAGCTCTGTGTCTACCTGGGCACACACTCTAGCACTGTCTGAACAGGCAGGCTTTGTCTTGGGAACAGCTGGGCACTGGGAAGAAGGAACGATGCCTGCGGCAGCATGGACTCATAGAATAGTTTAGGTTGGAAGGGACCATCTACTTTCAATACCCCTGGCCATTGACAGGGACACCTTCCACTAGACCAGATGGCTCAGAACCCCATTCAAACCGGCCTTGAACACTTCTGGGGATGGGGCATCCAAAGCCTCTCCTGACCACTTGTTTCAGTGCCTCACCACTCTCACAGTAAAAAATTTCTTCATAATATTTAACTTAAACCAACTCTCTTTCAGTACAGATTTACTCTCTTTCAGGCTAGCGTGACATAGCTTTTTCCCAATTTGATATGAGGGTCGAAGGAGAGCATAAAGCTTCCCCTCAATTCACTGGTGCAGAACAGCATTCAAAGAACACTGGGGCTCAGTGAGGTCAAGGAGAGCAAATACCCTGATGTGTGCTCTTCATGGCTCTCCTTCTTTTCTCCCACAGCAGACCCATACCAGCCCTGATGCTGGCAGGGCTCCCAAGACAAAGGTCAACAGCCTGATACCTTTTTAGCACTCAGCAGCATGTATTCTGAGTATTAGACCTTAGGTGAAGTTTCACGTATTTTATGAGTTCAGACAGTACACTCCAAGGAGGTCCTCAGTGCAGATCAGAATGCAGGGTTTGGCTTTTAAAATGTATCCTTCAAAAGAATAGAATTCCTAACATTTTTAATTTCTTAATTTCACAACTTTCCCTCCCTCCAGCCCGTTCCTTTTTTTTGGCCAGGACTTAACAAGCACACATTCCTTCAGGAATAAATGCCTGCCAAGCCTGATTTTTAAAATCCAAACCATTTTGAACTATCCAAGGGAAAGGACAGCAGCATCTGCATTGACTTTTTCCTTTTTTTTCTTTTTTAAAGCAGAGAAACTTTTCCCAGACTGAGTTAACTCTAAAATAAATGGAACAGGTTTCCTTGAAGTTATTGAAGTCATCCTCTCTGTCTTCATCATCCACAAGACTTAATTGTGAAATTCATCCAGTAGTCATTTATGTACCACAGTTGTCTAAATGATCACAAGAGGAGACAAACAAGTAAATAAACCTCATCACTTTTTCAGAGTAAATCTAAGTGGAAAGATAACACATCCTGTTGTGTAGCATTTCACATATAAAAATGCTATGAAAAGCATAATAGAAATATCACTAATCACTATCACCAATTCAATGATTTTGTAGTATTATATACTTAATTCCAGTAAATTTTGATCTTTAAAAGCTTGCACAGAAGTAAAAAATGTGCAAAGAGGATCTAGCGGTGGAAAAAAATTGGTTTTGGCAGTACAATAATAAAAATTACATTCCTAATAGACTATGAACTAAAAGCTTTAACTAAAAAACCCAGTAACAACAACAAAACACGCAAGCGACACCCACTTCCATACACACTATTCCAGTCATTCCTAAGCAATACAGGCAAAGCTTTGAAAAATAGTGCGGAAACCTGTTTACATTGCATTCAATAAAGGTACTTTGCTAATGACAGAGAGCAAACAAAAAAGTCTATTACGCAGAATGCAGGCAATCCTAGTGAAGGCCTTATTTACCACACTGAATAGCTTGTTCATCAAGCTTGATATCTGCCCCATGTGTCTCTCAGAAATGCCACATAACCTGTCAGACATGACTTCACTTCACAAAGACTTGATATTAGCACAATTTCAATGACTGTAATTGATTAATCTTAGAACCACTGAACTGCCAGGAAAATTTAAGCTTTCCATCAGCTGCCTCTCAGTTTCTTCTTCTTTTCACTGTTTCTTCATATTATCTGTTTTGAAATGAAAAAAACACTTACTTTCATTATTCTCTGCATTAGGGAAAATAATAGGTTCTTTCATTAGACATATGACAAAACAACTATTCCATTTTTTTCTTCCATTTTTCCTCCTTTGGCTAATGGCCAGGGATGTTCAGATACAACGTGCAATTCTGGATGCAGCTAGTGTTCTTATGATTCATGAACACTAGGAAACACTCTCAGAAAATTCCCCTTGTTTCCTCAGCAAGACCATACTTTGGAGTTTGGTTGTTTAAATTCATTTGTTTCTGAGTTCTCACCCATCAACCAAAAAGAAGGTAAACAGCTTTCAGCCTTAGATGATATATTTTCACAATAGATTTGCATAGTAGTTTGTGTTTCAGATCTACTCTGCTTCAGGACAGTATTCCAGATTCTCTTAAGCACAAGTAACTACTTCTGGATTTGAACTCATGGGATTTGCATGCACATCTCAGCATGAACGCTTTGCAGAATTCCACAGCACTGAGCCTTTAACATGCAAGGAAGGACCATGGCAGATTAGTGAGCCCATGTTGTGAGATACAGTCATCATTCATCCTCTGATCTCTGCATGATATAAATGACAACTTCTATCAGCAAGGAGTACACACAGCCAGTAGGAAAACTCGGAAGTCAACCAAAATGCCAAGTTCATTTTGAAGAGCACAGAAAGACTGGGAGAAGTAAGCAGTACTTCTAGCCTTCGCTGTTATCTACACTGTAGGGGATTTTTCAGTGGAAAAAGGTAGCTGAGGGTTTGGCTTGATGGTGAATTATTATCATGTGAATACGAAAGAAAAGCAAGCTGTTGGGAATCATGTTTCATTCCTTAAACTTAGTCGCTTGTTTCCAGTAAAGTTTCGGAAAGAGGTTAACAACTTTTAATATATTAAAATATTCACTGCTCTTAATGTAAACAACCCAAACCCCCGGTATTTATCCCTCCAGGCTCCAGTTTGTAGAGGGACTTAGTTCAAGTCCCCCCCTCAAAGGTCTCAAGTAGACGTGTATTTGTGCTCAGCTAGAGTTAGAAGCCTTGCAAAAATCCATGCCAGAAAGAATAGCAACCCCCTGCCAAAGTTGCCTTTCTCTGTAATTACCAAAGACTATGAAAGAGATTTGCAGAGGAGGACCTCATCAACTCCTGCCACTCTCAGCAGTCATCAGAGTTTGAAATGCTTTCCTTAAGAAACAAGTCTCCACATAAACAAGCAACTGTGAGCCATGGGTGGGTTATTTTTGTGCATGTGAATTTTGATGCAGCTGTTCACTGCAGGGTTTTGGAAGTTGATGCTACACTGAATAATCACCCCTACTTTATTTTCACACCCCTTGATAGCCACTTTTCTGGGACAGATTCTGCTTTCTGCACTGTACTTGTGAGATAAGTATATTGTGGGTCTGTCATTTCCCATGAGATCTTAGCAGGCTGTGGCATGAAGCCAGGCTACACACATAGGGATAATAGCATCTTGCATCTCTCTTTCTTCACCCTGTTGCTCTCACCTCTTTCCAAAATGTGGCACAGTGTTATGACCCCCTGTCATCCTCAACACAATTTCTGTGTTTGTCCTTCTCTGAGGAAAAGTGAGTCTCTCTTACTCTTCCAGCATACCCCTTTTCCTGTAAAGGAAATGAGAAGGAAGGGCCTGAACACCAAATTGTTAGGAACAAGAAAGATGAATCAGGACTGCATTGATTTTAAGGAGTTCACCTTTTGAAACTATTTGGTTGGGTCTGCTAAACTCATGTCTAAATCATTCAATTGACAGTAAGTTGCAAAGATTTTTAAAGATTTTTCCATATCCTTTTGTTAACAAGCACCTTGCCTGCCACCATGGGTTGTTGAGATGCACTCGTATGCTTTACCATGCATCTGTAAAACCTTTCATTCTCTATGTTTAGAATACAGTCTCCTAAAGGCTCCTGAATGTTTCTGAAATGTGAAATACCAGAAGAATTACATGAATAGTTAACTTTGAGACAAGAAAAGTGGGCATGGATGTACAAGCCAAATTTCCCTGGCAAATTTAGTTACAGATCATACAAATACTCTTTCTTCTGCAGTCAAAAAATAAACAACCAGGAGGTAAAATACCAACTTCAGTCACTACATGCAGAAAACCGGCAAGGCAAATAAGAACATGTGTACTAATCTGGGTCCATGAAAGGCTAACTTTTTTCATAAATACTGTTTTTGACAACCTTGGTATCAGGCAATCAATAATACTGAGGTAAGTGATGTTATTATACTTATAATCAATGGCCCCATGTGCACCTTATGAGGCTCAACAAGGCCAACCGCAAGGTCCTGCATGGCAGCAATCCCCAGTATAAACACAGACTGAGTGATGAATTGACCAAGAGCAGAGAAGGGCTTGGGGATACTGCTGGATGAAAAATTAAGTATGAGCTGACAATGTGCACTTGCAGTCCAGAAAGCCAATTTTATCTTGGGCTGCATGAGGGGAAGCGTGGCCACCAGCTCAAGGGAGATGATTCTCTTCCTCTGCTATGCTCTCATGAGACCCCACGTGGAGTGTTGTGATCAGGTCGAGGTCCCCAGCAAGAGACACAACCCGAGCTGTTGAGCAGATCCAGGTCACAAAAATAATTAGTGGGGTGAAACACCTCTCCTACGAAGAAAGACTGGAAAAGTGAGGGTTGCAGGTGGGTTCAGAAGGGGAAAGTCCTGTTTAACCAACTTCATTTCCTCATTAAGGTCAGTCATCTCATTGATTAGTAGATGTACTTTTATTAGAATTTGGCAAAGCTTTTGATACAGTTTGCACAGTATCCTTCTGATAAATTTTTATTTCCAAGTTTTTCTTTGCCTCGTTCCAAGTAATTGATTGTTGTTTTCTAAGTAACAGCTGGCATTAAATAACACTGACTAAACTCAGAAAAATATGACTGGCTAGTCCACCTAAAATAACAAAAATCCAATTTAAGAAAAAAAAGGGGAAAATATAGAAAAAAAGAAGTCAGAGTGCTTTCAGAATACTGTTTACTTCTAGCATTTAGTCTCACATATTTTTTCATGACAGCAGTATTTTTTATTTTCTTAAGAATATTTTAAGAAGTGCCTTTAACTTTAGACTTGCACATGTAACCTGTATTGCAGATATGCAGAAAGCAATTACAGTTGTGAATGTTTTTCACTATCCAAGAAAGGCAGAAAGGCAAAAATTAAAAAAAAACAACTTGCCTTTCAGCACGCCAAGGATGAGAGGTCTCTTCACAACTCAAGTGAAAAGAAATACAATATAAAATCTCACCTGTCCTGTTGTATCACAAATATACCATGTACAACATATTGCAGGCCCAAAAGTACTAACACCCCAAATCTGAACACGCTAGAAATTGGAGCAGGATCCAGGTTTTGCAGCCAGTCTTTATAAAACAAATGTGCTGAACAGGATTGCAAGTTCTCCATTCTTTGAGGAAATTTGAACCTACATCTAAATCATGTGTGCTAGCCCACCTCCACTGAAATGCATGCTTTCTCATGTACAGTCTAGTTCTTGGTCTTTAGAGAATCACATCCTAGGTTTCTTTCAGGAATTAAGGCTTACAAAACCTCTACATGATGCAAAGGCCTGACTGATTTAATTCTTTTAAATTTAAGTCCCTGAACAGATTTATTGAAAGACTTACAAACAGCCAAGAGCTCTTCCAGTGAACCTGGACATATGAACAGTATTATCATCTGAATGAGGGCTTGACAGACATTTTTGTTTGGTAGGCTACTTCTCAACAGAGAGATGGATTCATGGAGACCATATCCATCACTCACCTGTAGGTACAATGCTCCGTACTGTTCATTCTACTACACATCAGTTTTTCATGCAAAACACCAATATGTAACATCTCTGTGTCAGGTCTAGCAAGGGATTACACAGGAAAACAACACTAGGAAAGCATTTGCTATAATTTTAGATACTTCAGTGAGGTACTGAAGCCAGAAATTAGGACAGTCAGCACAATGTGTCTAACTGGTTTTCTGAAGACTACCAGCAGTTACTCCACAGATTACAGGACTGATTTATATTGTGTGAAACTTGCAGCTTTTTAAATGTTGACATGTTGACTCAGATTCAAGATTGTTGCTTGCTTCTTCTGCCATCTCTCAAAAATTTGGAAAAGCTTCCCATCAAATGAAACCAGAAAATGGTTTCAAAATTCTCATAATTACAGATTTCACCAATCGCAGAGTAAACAGAATAATAACTTCCTTTTTAAAAAGCTGCTAGGTGGCACAGCCTTAACTAGAAGCATGCACAAACTAAAGAAACTAAAAATTTCTTCCAACTATTTGGACTCATACAGTATATCATGGAGGACGTCCTTTATAGAGTAAACCTTACCCAGAAGTATCAACTGAAGCAGAAAAAATCCCAGCAATTCAGGTACCCTGAAGGTCTTTGCAGGAAGCAATATACTACACTAGTACACAGATACAGTTTTAAGCAAGGTAATGAGAAACATCCTCCTAAATCATTTCATAGTGCAGGTCACCTAAGAACTTTATGACATCGACTGTACTCTTCATGAGTCATGTGGTATGCTTCATCTGAATGCTATTTACTTTTGGGAATGCATGCAACAACTTTGGTAGCATTTGTGCACAAACATTTTGCTCTTTATTCCGCAGACCTTAAACTAGAAAAAGGCTTATTCTCAAAGTCATAAAACCCCACAGTATTTAAACTCATCATTTTTGACCAATATAGGAACATTTCACAAAATGGCCTAATCAGGCTTATATAGTAGTGCCAGGATAGAGCAGGCTGCATTTATATCATTACAAAATAATTACCGTAATATATGTTAGCTTGTATCTGATAAAGAAACCCCCAACCTACATAACCGCTCCATTGTAATTTTCACTCAGAAAATTTAAAGGACCTTTAATCAGTGCTAGATGTGAAAAACTTCAGATTCTCTGGGAATCAAAGCCTCTGAGACAGATGAGTCTGTGACTGCAGCCTGAAAATAAGGGTCACAGCCACATTCTAAATTCAGTTCTGAAGCAGCAATAGTAGCCAATATTTTGGTATCAAAGTTGTATACAGATAAAACTTAAACAAATAATTTTTCCAATATGCAGTATTTGATGTATCCTCTTTTAAATGCTAGTCAGAAATGTTGTTAATAATTTCTTATTATCTTACTTAACTTTCAACTAACATGAATAACGTGCATCTATTCCACTGTCTGACAAACAGAAACCATTTGATGCTTCATTTGTGAATCAATAATATGTGTGATCAAAATTAGAAAACACTACTCCTTAATGAAAAAACATCCAATTTATCTTAGGCCCTTTCTGTATTATGAAAAATGCACACATCACAACATTCACCTAATTTTAGCTAATTTACCTAGTTTACTAAACCTAACCGTCCAAAGGTATGTCTCAGTTGCTATTTTATCAACCAAGTCAAACGACAATAAAGCTGAGAGTCATTTATGCAGATCTATAGTTTTCACTCTGCAGAATGCAATGGCAATGGGCCGAACAACCAAACCAGTGAATCACTGCAGCTAATTTAGCAGGCCAAGACAGCAGAAAGGCTATTTCATATTTGTGGTTCACTTGCATTACCAATAGGCAGTCATCAGCTGAAGGAAGGAAGGTATTTGAAAAGGAGAAAAAAATATGGTCCAATAAGTGACATAGACAGTATGAAGAATATGAACAATGCTGTGATTAACTCTCTCACATTTGTTCCACCTTTTTTTTTAATGTGTGCTTTTCTTTGTTTGTTTGTTTTGTTCTATTGGTGTTTGGTTGTTTTTGGTTTGGTTTTTTTTTTTTTTTTTTTTTTTTTTTTAAATCTCTGACACTTTTATACTGAGGGAAATTTGTCAGGAAAATGTTAATGTTGACTTTCTTCTGGTACTAAAGATAAACCCCTCACTTAATGGTGGAAAACTTCCACTCTATTCGGAAGTTTACACATTATTTCCCAGAGGTAAGAGCGATGATCTCAAATTTTGGCCCTTTAGCTCAGATTCAGTATCCTTGGGACTCCATAACTAGCTCAGCACTCTGCTATACACTCAAACTATTCTCTGCTTCATGTTCTTTTCATAAACAGAAGCAACAGTAACATGAAGGGTTTCTAAGCACTTTAAAAAATAAACTATTTATTCACTATGAGCAAAAATAATTCGCAAAACTCTAGGACATGCTTATCTTCTGCTACATGCAGCCTTACTTTAAAAGAAAGTGATGGTGAATTTGGAAGATGATAGGAAAAAGAATCAAAATTATCTTCTTGCCAAGCCTAGACACAGCAAAATGGTATATCGCTATTACTGTAGTACTCATCAGTATGTAAAGTACAATTCCAGAAAACACAAAATATTTTTATATCAGGATGGGTGAACAAATGAATACGAGAATTTATAATTTCTTTTACAATTTGAGAATGTATCCCAGTACATGAAACAAATGCACATGAATTTCATGTGTCTAACTCAGATATTTATTATTGCTCTGTTTGAGTTTGCTTGAATCAATATGGACACTTATTAAACCTGGATGTAAGGTATTTGTGGTATTATCAATTGCTATGCTAGATGACAAATGCCAGCAGTGCTGTGCAATTGACAGACTGCAACAAACAAGAGTCAGATTCTCAGCAAGAGGGCAAAGTCAGCATTGCAGTGCCTCTCTACTGGCTCTGCCTACGTATTTCCATAATCTCTGCATCCAAAGCAGCCAATAGCTAATAAAACTCGGTTCCCTATAGAAGCTCCACTGTTGGTAGTTTGGCCCTCAAGAAAAATAGGAGTGGTCTATGGTTCTCTATACAGGTTTTGACAAGTAGTGCTGCGTGGCAGTTCATTAAAAAAAAGAAAAAAAGAAAAAAAGAAAAAAAAAAAGATAGGAATACGGAAGGGCAAAACACTCTGAAATGATAAAATGAAAAATACTTACTCCTCCACCGAATATATAATTCATCTGGGAGGTTCACTTTCAGGTGTGTTGAGACAAAACCTCATAGCATTTAAAGGGTGTCTGCCCTTTTGTGTAAATAACAACAGTATCAAAAGTTATAGAGAGTTAATGCAAATAAAGAGCATGAAAAGTGTCATCCTTTGAGTCTTAGCACTCTAATTAGCAAAACTTTATTTTCCTGGGGCTTATTCTGCCCTTGGAGTGACCCAGTGCTTGCTGTCAGAATGGGATACCAGGACATACAATTACTTGGGCTGACAACCCATCTGCTTGTGTGACTGGCATATGTATTTATATCACTATCATAATGTCCTTAGCATAATCAGAACCAGTTGTTCCAATGAAATGTACTGTTAAACAGCCACTACCCTGAAATTTTTGCCATTTAAAACACAAGAATACAGAATTTTTCACTAACACTTTCCATTCTTTCATCACAGCTGTGAAGGCCTAACACAAAACATGTTCCCAAAACAAACAACACAAGCACTAACATAACTTTGGCAAAAAAAAGCTGGAAATAAAGCTGGTTTCTTTTATTTAGCTATATATATTAGTGATGTTTAGGAATGGGCAATTAGTCTTTGCATTTTTTCAAAGCAGATGCACTAGGCTCTCTCTATTGATGTGACGCTCTGAAAGTCCCCTCATACAGAACTAAAAAATGCAAGGCACTATGAACTTTCCTTCCAGGATGAGAAATATTTAGGATTAATTTGTTCCAAAACATCTTAAATGTGTTGCCAGTTTTCATTTGCCAGAAGAATCTAGTATCTTCCTTCATGCTGCAGTGAATTACACACAACAAATACGTGAGATAAACTGTACTGACCAAGAGATTGTCCCTCAGAGATGGACATTTTGGTCATGCCTTGGCAGGTTTGAAGTACTCATGTGAGCAGGCTTATTTGGAAACCCTGGATGAGTTTCCTTACCCTGCTCCCTCTCTGACTTCTCAGCTTAAAATGCTTAGCAGAAAAATAAAAAATTTAAACCCTTTACTTAATTAACAATTGCACATAGACCAGGAAAAAGGAAAAACTATCACACATTCGACAGAGTGCTAATTCCAGGGCAAATGTTAATATTTATGATTTATTGCTACTGGCTACCAAAGGCCATGCACCTAATTAACACCCTGCTTCCTACCCTGGAAATTGGGGGTTTCCATGTTTGAATAGTTTGTGGTTGGTTTCTTAAGGCAGGAAGCATTGCTTGTATCCTGAAGGGACAATAGTAAGGTAGTGTATGAAAACCAGTTTCATGTGATTTATGAGGTTATTCCCTGTTCCACTGGTGAAGCTTCAGGGTCATCCTGAATAGCACAAGAATCAAAGAGAGTCCAGAAGAAATGGTTTATACTTGCATATTCCAGAAGACCATGATGACTACACTACTATTTGGAACTCCAAGATTTACCCTCTAGAACCTACTGAGACAGTTCTCATGAGGGAGCAGAGAAAGCCCCTATTGCTCAGATTCCTCAGATCTCTCGATATGCCTGGGTTCATGCTTACATTAAAGCAACATATTGAAGGTCACTTATTTTCTAAGTATGGAAAATGACATAACTGTGATTAAAATTAAGTACTTGTCTCTGAAATTTCAGATTTTGATGTGACTGAAGAATCACAATTGGTCATGAAACTAACAAGGTATTAGAATCTGGATTAGAATCACATTTAAAACCAAATTTTCTTTTTTTTTATCTATGGGAATGGAATAGCAAAGTACTGGTTTCCCACTTATTTCAAAAGATACCTTTGCCTGTCTTTTCTTCCAGCAGACTTTTGCACACAGTCAACTCAATAAATGGGGCTACTAGTAGACTGTTCACAGATAAAGCTAAAATACACAATATCCTATCCTGATGTTATGGTTCAATGCCTTATGCTGTTTCCGGTCTTCACTAAACAACATCACATATTAAAATGTCAGACAGAGGAAATTATTTGGACTGTATGGCCACTGTTTGTTATATTAACATCAGTTTTATAAGCATGTGAATAAAAATATGTAAGAAAGTATGCAGGATGGAAAATTGTATTAGATTTTTTATCCTACAATATATAAGGTATCAGAGATGGCAGTAAGCCATGAAGTTTGGATCTGGAGTTTCCCTTCATATCCTTTATCAGAAATCTCTTAATATTTATCACATATACCATGTTTACTGCAGGTAAATTTTTTCCTAAAGTAGATAGAAGCAACATTTGCTAGAAATATTTTGCACGTAAAACTTACATAAAGAGTGGAAAAGTTGTCAAATGAATTGTTCATTTTCCATTGCAAGCTAGTCACTGGGTAGGAATAAAATCTCAGATGCCTGACTGGGTACCCAGAATTCACCTTTGTACCAGACCATTTTCTTTCTGTTTCTTGGGAGGGGCCTTGCCTCTCCCAAGTATTAAAGTATTAAAGACTTCCTACCTGAAATTTAATTTGTAAGATATCCTTTGTAGAATTGTTACTTTTTCTTATATAGCTCAGGATACCACATTTGATTAATGTGATGCTTTTATAGTCAGTGTGGCTGAGACTGTGGGGTACTAAATGTAGTGAATTATCTGTATCCTGGTATGAGTGCTTGACAAGTCTTACTGCTTAAATGGTGAAAGTGGAGGGAAGTTTCAATTTCAGGAGCTGGCAGCCTTGCAAGCTGTCCAGACCACTTTTTTATCTCCATGGGTTCTTGCTATATTTCAGAGGGTGTTGCCTTATCAAGGATGTTGGCTGCTTGCCCGAATTAAAAAAAACCACCACCAGTGGTGGAGTGATTTTTTGACACTGAGATGGAAATTTCAAGATGAAGATCTCCACTGGTTACTTCGTATGGTCTGACACATATGAGTAAGTTGAATTTTTCCATCAATGAAGTAAAAAACATTCAGCCACTTACTTGCTGCTCAGGCAGCGTCTCAGTGAGTAGGAAGCCCCTCCTCCACAAGTGCGTGAACATTCGCTCCACGAGCCCCAGGCATCCCACAGTGAGTCTCGGTCTTCCTCCGAGCGAGCTGTTCTGGAGCTCTGAGGAGAGGGAGAAGGAAAAAAAATCAGGAAACAAACCACATTTAAGTGTCAAAAATACTGTTGCTAGTTTAACCTTTCTTTTTACTGGATATCATCCTGGTTGTTGAAAGTACTGAATAAATTGAATAAATCTGTTCCTCTCTGGCATGCCTTCTGGTTGACAACCAGTTCCTTAGTAGTGAATGGTGCATGAATTCACTTTCATCTTTTGAATATCCTACTTTGTCTCAGTTTGAGGCTAGTGAAGACTGCTCTAAGAGACCTCTTTGAACAACAGGGAGACAAAGGATTTTTTCAGATTAAGAACCAGAGTATTATAGATAATAGAAATTGCGCTCTGAAGTTTTGCTGCTGTGTTAGAAACTATGAAAAGGAATATTGAAGGATGCCTTCCAAAATGCTCCTAAGGAAAAATGTGCTAAAAAGGCATTCAGTACAATCACTTCCATGCACTCACCATAAAGAATTCGAACTATCATTGCTTCTCTGTCTAAAGGTTTATGAAACTTGCTGGACAAAGTTCCCCTAACTGTTTCATCCCTACTGTTTGCTAGCTTAAAAAAGAAAATACACATTCCTTGAAGAGCAGGAGTTACCAGTGTTAGGCACAGACCCAGCCTGTGCTATTGTTAATGCCAGTGGCTCTGCTCAAACAACTTCATAGAGAAGCAGCACTGAAAGACTCAGAAATGCTCAGCTTTTTGAGAATTAAGTCATAAACATATAGCAGTACCTGCCTCAAATAAAGCAGTCATACCTGTATTCAGCATTTCATTTTCATTCATGCAAATGCACCTCAGAAACACAGATTTCTATGGACACAAATGATGTAATATCTAGACAGATATTGTCCCTAGTGGGCAATGTGGTTTTGCTGGAAAAACTGACTAACCTTGCAAAGGTGCACCAAAAATGCCTGTGTCTGATAGACACGCAGTGTTCTCCTTCAAAGCTTGACTTGTGCTGTGGGCCAGCACCTGGTGAATAACAGTTCTAACTGCACTTGAAATTAATGAGAAGGCCAAACAATCATACGAGCGAGACTTTAAAGGTATACCTTAAACAGAGAAACATCAGCAAGCATCACTGCTGGCCCATGTTACAGCAATCAGCTCTAGCTTTCATAGCATCATAGAATTTGCTGAGTTGGAAGGTACCCATCAGAATCATCGAGTCCAACTCTTGGCCCTGCACAGGACACCCCAAGAGTCACACCAAGCACCTGAGAGCGATGTCCAAATGCTTCTTGGACTCTGTCAGGCTGGTGCTGTGACCACTGCCCTGGGGAGCCTGTTCCAGTGTTCAACTACCCTCTGGGTGAAAACCTGTTCCTGATATCCAACCCACACCTCCTCCTGACACCACTTCAGGCCGTTCCCTTGGGTCCTGTCACTGGGCACCACAGAGAAGAGATCAGTGCCTGCTCCTCTTCGCCTCATGTGGAAGTTGTAACTGCAATGAAGTCTCCCCTCTGTTTCCTCTTCTCCAGGCTGAACAGACCAAGTGACCTCAGCCACTCCTCACACGGCTTCCACTCAAGGCCCTTCACCAGCCTCATTTCCCTCCTTTGGACACTCTCTAATAGTTTAATGTCTTTCTCATACTGTGGCACCAAAACTGCCCCCGGGACCTGAGGTGAGGCTGCCCCAGTGCAGAGCAGAGCAGGACAATCCCCTCCCTTGCCTGTCTGACTATGCTCTGCCATCAACCTGGCTGATGGCAACACTAAGGTATTATTTGAGACACAGAGATAACACAACACTGAATTTTACCTTCAGTGAAGCTGTGTAGAAGTTTAGTAATGAAATATGATAAAATATACCAGCCTTGAATATTGTTATTCATAAGTGAAAAAGAAAATTAATTTAATCTGTGAGAGATAATATGGGGTCTGTCTAATGAAGGTGTAAAAATTATTTGAGACACTCATTTTATCTTACCTTTATTAAAATACAAAAAAAAAAAAATTTTCAACACAATAATTGCAAGAGTAAATGTAAAAATTAAAGTTTCATAAGTGATCAAATTCTGACTATGACTAGATGTGACCCAGTCTCCAGATTTACATTACAGAGATAGGAGAAGGTGCAACAATTTACTGAGGTTATTTCACCTGACTGCTTTTTGAAGAGTAATTCTTTTAAAATGAAAATGAGTATTTGCCATTTTATTCTCTTAAAATTAAAATACATGTCTGTGCTTCCAGTTTATAGGAAAACAAATATCTTCAAACTGCAGATGGGTGCATGACCTGATCATTCACCCCTGGTTGAAAGCCCAAAGACATAATTAAAAAGGGTTGCAAGGTAAACTCACGTGAACCAAGTACTCTTACCTCACCACAAATTACAAGCATCAGCACAACTAGATATTCTAAGGGTCCAAGTTTTTCTGACATAAATTGTAATCCCACCCAGAGGAGATCTGTGAGCCTATTACTTGCATTCCAAAATTTGTTTTAAGACCTATATATTCCCAAAAAACATGTGATCTCAAGCTGGAATAGGCTCCAAGTTTTCTTTTAACAAGTGGAATAAACATAATTCATTTCAACTCCATCCATGTTTAATGTTAAAGAAAGTAGAGTGTTTTCCTTCCTGTGAGCTACATGGTTAAGACTGAGCTTGAAATGCTAGCAATACCCAAAAAGTCATTTTAAATTGGAAGACAACTGTCCATTACGGATGTATTCCAGCTTCAAAGGACATCTATACGATTACTAGATAAGAATTTATTGTCTAACACAGATTTTTCAAAAGTAGCTTATACTGGTAGTTAATAAGTTACACCCACTTTCAACAAAATGAACTAAACTTAAGATTTTACATTAAAGTAGCAGTCAAGAGTTGTGCAATGCAAGAACTCCTACAATACTTCTTTAACACCCTGAAGTTCCTGTCATAGAGAGTAAAGAGAAGGAACAAAAATAGGAGAAAAAAAAGGAAAAAAAAAAAGCAGAGGGAAGTATATGCCCTTAAAGCTGCAAAGAGCAAAGCTGGCACCACTTAAAGCTTTCTTTAAGTAACAGTTCCGTCATAGAAAAGGTCTTTTACCTCTGCCAGAGATACTCCAGACTGGTGATTCTCAAAATACCAGTGTACGTCACAGAAGCAAAATACAGTCATCAAGGGTCATTATGCCCTGTTGCTGGTATCAGAAGACCTTCCTCATCCCTTCTCTCCATTCTAGGTGCATGTCAGTCTGAGCTTCCCGGGAAATACCCATTGCTTTGGCCAGACAAAACTCACGATGTCCTGACATCAATATTATCCAGTCAGAAATGTCGGCCTTAAGCAATCTGCTTATCAATGACCTATAAAAACAAATAAATCTGCTAGCATTAATCAAAACCAGATCTTCCTTAATCCCTTTATTATCTTATTATACACTTCTTAATTGGATAGTGGTCCTGCATCTACCACCCCATACCCCAGTTCCAGTGGGAATGGGCAGGAGGAGTCCCAAAGAATTGGCTAATGAGAAACAGGAAGAACACCTTGTGCTATTGGACCAGAAAGCAAAAAGGATCATGTGTAAAAAAAGAAATCACTAACAGATAGGGAACTCAGGTGAAAATGCTTACAGAAGTAAAAAAAAAAAAAAGGCCTTAAACTACAAGTCACACCAAGGACTTTTCACAATACAAACAAAAGTAATCTGACATAACCAAGTAAGACTAATAGAGCTAGGTATCCAACCTGATTCTTCAAAAAAAAATCCAGCTTCAGTGTTTAATAGTAATTTCTGAATTTACTAAAGAGTTGTCAGGCATCCATGTTACATTCAGTGGTGTTTCCTACGCTTTCCACTTACAGTACACAGAAATCTTTTAGACTATCTGGAATACAAGTGTCACACATCCCTAAATCACAACAGCTAGCTGGACATCTAGGAGCCACATCCCTGAAAAGAACCTGGTTTCTTTTAAAAGCATATGTGTACACGTGTGTGTGTGGGTGCACACAAGGAGAAAAATTAAGAGCAGCAAGACCTCTGTTCATGTCCTGAGATCTATAAAAGAAGTTCAACCTTAAGAAAATAAATCTTAGTCACACATTGGAATTGAATTTAAAAGTTTGTTTGGAACAGTGCTATCCCTACAGAATCCAACTATTTGTCAGTGTCACATAGAAGAGTGTGTGTATAAATGCAGATCATGCTGTTTAATTTCTCCTCTGGTTCCGAGGCATCCAGTCTTCCTCCTCAATCAGTAAAATGCTGCTGAAGTCCTTTTTTCAAGCACCCAGTGTGTTCCCTAGATTAAAGACCAATACAGATGGTGAAAAATGTAGTTAAACTCTTGTTGGACTGAGACATTGATACAGAATTTAGGCCAGTTATTTCCCAAATAATATGAACCACTGAGTTTGGTTAAGAAATTTATATCATCTGGTTCTTATCACAGCCCCACTGTTTCAGGGTATGATGAAGTGTCAGTGACAATATACGAGGCTCCTCTGAGGCCACTGCCTAAACTTGTCTTTCGCTACTGTAAGAATTATGTTAAGGACAGAAAACCAGTAATTTTTCCTATATAACGGTCTTTCTGCCCAGCCTTTTCACGTAAGTTTAAATGCATCCCTATAGGAATTCTTGCCAAGCCACACATTCTCCTTTGAGTAATCCTTGATCATCCTTTGATGTTTGTCACTGAGGTTAAATATATACTTCACACAGTACTGAAATGCTGTCTGTAGTGAACCAGGAAGAAACTGCTCTCAGCACTTCCCTAGGTGTGTAACAGCAGGAGACAAGGCCAGTGACCTCAACTCTTTATAAAACCCACATATTTCAAAGCTTCAACCAATGTAAATGTATGGTTTGTAAGATTTCATTGGCAGAATGTTTTGTATCTTTGTTGCATTCCATCCAAGTTAACAGCGGGACTAAAGCTCACATGGAAAACTGTTTGGAAATCTCTGGCTTTTGAAAAAACGCAAGGCAGAACAAATTCAAATTCAGTTGAACTAATACTGGTAGCTACCATCAAAAAATATGTTAACATGCAAGACACACCATAAGTAAACACCATCAGTACATTGTTATGATCTTGAAACATTGTAAGTAAAATATTCTGACACATCCAGTTTGCAATTCACGAAAAGATAATGTTTAATCTATCTAGGCAAAGAGCTGCATGTCATTTTAAATGGTACCGTATGACCAAAGCACATCTAGTCTTCCAGAATCACTGCACCATACTGTAGAAAGGACTGACGACAGTAAGCCTCATCCTTCTGAGGAGCATGATTCCCTGGAAGCACTAGGATTTCCCATGA
Organism: Pachycephala philippinensis; assembly: GCA_013397055.1. Taxonomy (NCBI): domain Eukaryota; kingdom Metazoa; phylum Chordata; class Aves; order Passeriformes; genus Pachycephala; species Pachycephala philippinensis. Next base: position 39,038 of record VWZT01014555.1, on the reverse strand, counting down.
CAATAGCCTTCAGTTCCAGGCAGGTATCTTTCCATTTCATGCACGTCATGAAGTCAGCCACAGAAACCAATGACTTCAACCTATTTTTTTTTCCCAAAGGTCAGATTCAGGGTCAGGATAGATGAACACTGTTTAATTGGTATGGTAAATAGCTTGTCTTCCCATTGTCTTGTCTGTATCCCATGTAAAAGCAAAATAAAGGACTTCTGCCACCAGACCTGCCACCCAGCCAGCCTCCAGAAGGACCACACAAACCAGAAAATCCCACCTACCTGACACGCTTACCAAAGTAATGGAAGTTCTGCTCTCACAGAAATTAAAAGATGAAAAGAGAAAATGCCCTTCTACCCAATCTGCCTGAGTTGTTTACTGCACCTGAGATGCTGAGTGAGCACAAGTGCCATTGCTGCCATGAATAACTGCATGCTGTTCCATATGGCCAGATCAAAAGGATGCCTACAGAAGTGTTCAAAATACTCCTACAACACTGTTTTCCCTGGCAAACAACCTAGAAAGAAAAGTAGCTGCAAAGAGCATCAGATATCTTGAGGCCAAAGTGGCTATTCCTTGAACACTGTCTCCCCAGTTCCCTGGAGGCCACCAGCTCCCTCCTACTGGAGATGCAACTGTGAGCTGAACAGTACCATCCCACTTGCCTGAGGCTTCACAGTCTTGGAAATTAACCTAGGAATTTTTGCCTCCTTTTCACTTGCAAGTCAAAGCAAAAGGCCTCTGAGGGGATCGAGAGAGTATTTCCTACGGAAAACCCCTGGCATAGGGAACCCTTGATCTGAATGTCTCCAAACCCCAAGGAAGGCACTGGCACAGGAGCACAGGCGTGTGAGCATGTATGCTGAATTTTGGGTAATTACACTCAGATTTTGCTAGTGCAGATAAATCGGCCAGGATTTATTATTTCAGTCTCTTAAAAAGCAATAAACAAAAAAATCCGAATCTCTTTCTGGATAGTTTCTAATTTACTCTTCTTGCCCCAAATCATCCGTCACGAGGAAATTTCACCAAGATACTCTTGCAGTTTCCCAATGCTTATTCTGCTCCTGTGAACAAAGGGAAAGAGTGATAGGTGGATTTTTCCTTACCCTGAAGGAAAACACCTGATACACATACAGCTATCTCAGTTCAGGGACATTAGTGAAAATTTGCTGTGTTAGTCCTTTTCAGTGCTGTGTTCCTTTTTCTCTTATTCTTAACGGCACAGTCATGCAAAACAGGCTCATTACTAAGGGGACAGAAAAAGATAAATTATAGTAAGTTTTCCTTATGCACAGGAAAGCAAAGGTTTATCGAGAGGGCAATAACCTCACCTCCCTCCCTAACCATGACCTGATATGGCTATTGCACAAGTAATAGGACAAAGTGTCACACTGAACTCCTAAAAACACTTGTGTCTGTAGTCTCAAGTGTTGTATACAGTTGCACCCCCTTACATAAACATCTCCACACATCAATTCATCTCAGAAGGACAAGAATATTGCCAGTCCTGTCCTCATAGTCCCGAGGGATTCCTGATGCCCTAAAGAAAGCCATATAGCTAGCTGCACTGTGTATATGGGAGGTCATAGCTTCTAGTGTGCCACCACACAGGGAAGAATCGATTAACAACCATCTCAGGACATTAAGAGCTAACAGACCTGGACTGGAAGTTGTATCCCAGGAGAAATGTGCCAAATGTGAGCTCATTTCTTCTCATAGAAGGGCAGCAGCCAGCTGGAGGGGCGAGGAAGGGGGTTGCTGGCAGGGGATGGAGCTGACACCATATCACTTCAACATGGTGCACACTTAGCTCTGTGTAACATTTCATAACAGTGCCTTATAAACCTCGGATGAGTCCTATCTCTCACCCTTCTTACCCATATGAAAAAACACACCAGGAGAGCAGGGTGAATACAAGAGTTTTCTTTCTTGCTCTCACAGACTGAAGTTACAACATTTTGTTGTATTTAAATCCTGCTGTGCTGGTGTAAACACCAGGCATGGGTGATCCAATACAGAGCAAGTCCAAGCTGGCTCAGCCTCAGACTTGTTGCCTTATTGACTCAGAAGGGTTTTTAAGGCTAGGATTGGTTCAGATATAGGGGAGGTGAAATCATTTTTCAGAATTCGGAACCCACCCAACACCATGGGTTCAAAAGTGCATCTTGCACTCGAGGACTTCGGGTTTTTCTTCCACATAGCAAGAACTGTGGGCAGGGAAAAAGCCCACAGCATACACAGAAAGGAGATGAGAGAAAAGGAAAATTGTAATCTGTGCTGAGGGCTATTGCATGCCAAGTGTTTTCTAAGTGGTGAGAAATGAAAGTATGTGCTGGCTGTGCTGATCAGCACAGAAAGAAAAAAGGAAGGAAGGAAGGAAGGAAGGAAGGAAAGAAGGA
>VWZT01014555.1:12644-36545 GCA_013397055.1 Pachycephala philippinensis | reverse complement strand
GAAGGAAGGAAGGAAGGAAGGAAGGAAGGAAGGAAGGAAGGAAGGAAGGAAGGAAGGAAGGAAATCTTTTAGCAGTACCAGATTTTTTTTTCATGAATTCACATTGAACTGCCAAGATGGAAGCAGCTAAACACTGTCAGAACATAAGCTGCTGCTCCTCCTCTCATGCTGCCCTCAAATCCCATGAGAAGAAAACATTTTTTTCCCTTGATGCCCCCATGTAACAGAACACCCAGACTCAGAACTAGTTTGCTACACAGAAAGGATATGCATTTCTCTCTATGTCAGTTTTCAGTTCTAGTAAGCTGATAAGACACTCCCTCTTGACCTGGTGCTTACCAGCACTCATGAACCCATCAGAGAATGACAAGAATTCTAAAGTCTGGAGTGGCAGAATCTTACAATTAAAGCTATAGCAACTCAAGTTTTTAGTTTCAGATATTTGTGCTACAGTACTTCCCTCTCCCCTTCAGCTAATTCAGTTCTTTTGTCTTTAAAACATGGCTGGACCTTTAAGGGACATATTGGACATACCACAGGAACCTGAAAATCCTCTGTCTTTTTAAAAGTTACAGGAACTATGAAAATGTCATATCCAAAGGATATTTACAATAAGAGAAGACAGCCTTGGGCTTGTTAAGGGCCATTATGCTTGCCTTGAACAACTCATGCTTTTAACAATTCAGACTGAAAGAAACACAGGATTTCAATAAACCAATAAGTAAATAAATAAATAAATAATTCACCCATCTGATGCCAGCATGGAAACAGTAGGAGACCTTATTGCTTCCTTTATTTCTTTTCATATCTGGCTCTGTTGATACAGCACAGAACCTGAACAACACACTAGCAAACTTCAAACAGGGACTGAGATTATATCCAACAAAGCTAGAAGGGGAAATTTGACACCCACACAGTATATTCATATGGAAACAAAATTAATATATTTATTTTATGGGACAGTTTGAATTTATTATAAGTTGCATATAATTTCCTGTCTCATTTCTTGAGCACCCTTGGATTTTATCAGGATGTCTTACATTATCACACCATCCTTCCCTCTACCCTGATACCCTCTCTGCTGAACTTCCTCTATGAGAAGTCCCTGAAAAGCAGAAATTTTAAAGGTTGAACATTTGGAAGAGATGCCATAAAGGCAGTGAACATTAAAGTGGAAACAATGTGAAAATTAATGTACAGTACAACCAATGTACATACCACTTTTTTCTCTGCACAGCTAGAACGACTGCCCCTATAAGCAGCGATCAAAAAATCCACAGCTGGCAAAACTACTAAGATTTCTACATATGCTGGCTTTGTGAGAAAATTAAATCTCACAAATACACACACTGCTTTCCCTCCCCTTCCAATTTTACCCAACTTTAGCTACTTCCATAAGAAGTTTGGAAAAGTTCAGTTATTGCAGAAAAATGGAAAAAGATGGTCATCTATGGAATGAAATTCTAAATAGGGTACTTAAAAGGTCGATGATAGAAAATCTCAGACCTATGATGAAATGATTTACATTCCCTGAGATAGGAGGACATCTAAGTGATCAGATTTTACTAAGCTTTGACTGTTATTGGTCTGTGTTCAATACTACACAGGCTTAAGGACCTAGGAGAAGATCGTCTCACTCCACAAAATGTATGTCCCTTGCTTATTTCCCCCTTTTTGCCTAAACATACATCTAAGAGTTAGAACATGTAGTAACACCTTGAGCATGCAAAACTGGTCAGCCATCTGTTAAGACAAGCCTGCTGTCCATAAGGTGATGCAAAAGGATGGAGAAGCCAACAGCAAAAACTAGCTATTCCTGTACAAGAGTTAGGAAGAAGTTGTGGTTCATACCCGAGTACAATATTCTGATGAAATAAACACTTCATGCCAATTTTTGGATTAGTTGTGTCCACCAGATGAGAATACTTATTTTAGAACTATCCTTGGCTTGGGCTGAGAACAAGTAATTTCTTTTTCTTTTTCCTGCTCCCTATCATGATTTTATAGCACCTGGTGGTTCGTGTGTTTTCACGTTTTTTTTCCCACCACCTTTAGCTTTTTAATTGTTTCCATAAAGGATGATCTTACCATTCTTCTTTCTTTCCTCAGACTGCAATTTCCCATTTTTCCCCCCATATAATTGCTTCCCATACAATTCTGAGTTTTCTTCAAGGTTAAGAAAATAGCTACAAAAAAGCAATAGAAGCAACACTGCTGTCTGCAGATTTGACAATACAACAGACACCGTGAGGTTTTATTTGGACGGCTAACAACACAGTTGTAAGGGATTCAGGTTTTATTTGCTTCAGTGAAAATTTAGTCATGCAGAGATTGATAGTCCTCTTCTAAAGAATTATTTGTCTGGTTATGTGGCCCTCTCAGACTTTACATTAACTCATGAAGCTTCTGAGCATTGAAGTTTGTCCACCTGACAGATCCATGACTACAGGTGACCACATTTCAATCTTCAGACTCTCCACACTGTCAATGGAGTGTTCAATGTCATACCTTCTTTCATTATTCTTTTGCAGCCCTATGAATCTAGCAAATTCATTAAAAGAACATGTTTAACTTTAGTGACACTGGTGAAGCAGATCAGTAGCTCAACAGCCTACATTTAGTGCAGAGTTAAATTCACTAAAATCCAAAACCAAAAAAAATTTCATCACACAACCTTAATTTAGCTCATGCAAGCCTCCGCACTTGGTAGAAAAAGAAGAAATAAATTTTATACTTCAAGAATCTGAAGGAAGATGCCAGTAAAATATGTCCCAACAGAATTCTAGAGTAATATAGGAAGAAATTATGATCATACATACTTAGAAGCATCTAGTCCCTCCTATAAGAAACAGTTTTGTTTTATAGACATGACATATCTGAAGTACAGCAGCACAGGTCACAAATCATAAAGGTGAGATATTTTCACCTTGTAACATGAATAAAGCTCAGCTTTATATAGCTGAACTCTGCATTTCAGTTCATCCTTCACAAACTGATGTGACCAAATGCTAGTCCATACATATACATGATCCTGCATGAAAATGTAGTTGCGTGCTTTGGATCTCATACTGGAAAAAAACCCCTTAATATAGCTACAATTGTAGAGACAGACAAGCAGACATACAGCAGCAGGTAGACCTATCTACACATGAAAGGAAAAACCGTCAAGCTTTGTACATTCAGATGTAAACAAGAAACATATTCATTTCACTGGCTAATTGCACTTGTGGTCATCCAAGACAGACCCAGTTAGATAATAGAGGAGTGTAATGCCAAAGAGCCTGGAAGGAATGGACTATTGTATTTGACTGTTTTCCATGTACAAATTAGCACAGCAAAAGAAAGAAATCCTGCAGAAAAACACATGTACTTTATTACAGTCTCTAGTGTTACTTCTGTAAGTATCACAACAGCAACAAAGAGAACTTAAAAAAGCTGCTGAAAAGATGCAAATAACAAATGCAAATGTTCTTAAATGTCCTTCTGATGTGACGTGATTTGACTTGGAGTTCGGCTGAACTCATGGCTGGTTATGGTTTTGGCCACATTCCTTTGAGTTAGACAACTGTGATTTGCTTGTGCTAGACTTTTATTTTTAAACTAACAGAAAGGAAAATCTCCGGAACAAAATGCCTGCTTTCTTTTGTTGCTCTTAAAAGTAGTGTGGTAGTATTTCCTTAGCATGCAGAAGTTCATGGAGCAATAAGCAAAATTCTCCAAATATCTGGTCTTTCTCTGGAAAGAGAAACTGCCTTTTCATACTACTTTTTCAAGACAAGCATCTTAGTGTTATAGCTCAGATTCTCAAAAGTAGCCATGAAAATACTTAGTCCACGTAAATGCTAGACAAACTGGTTCTCTGAATATGGAACAAGTACATAGGCTGTGGATGTGCCTGGGCTGTGCAACCTCTTTCGTGATGCAAGGATGCTGAACAAAGACTTTAGGTGCTACTTTGCTCTACTGAACATTTAGGAACATGTGATAAATTCTTCTAAGACCAATCCTGTAAGCATTTATTGCATAACCGTAGCGCTTACAGCTGTGAACTTTCGCTGATGTTTAACTAGAGTGCTACGTGACAAGAAGCTGCTGGTGTTGGTTACTGCGGGAAAGACAGGGCCTTTAGAAGAGATAGATACAAGGTGATACACATAAATCCAAATGTTGATTGCTGTAGATTTCAAACTCATTCTGTATACTTGGCTAAAGGTTAACATCTAGGATGCTAACACCCAGGTCACAACCTGATTCTGTGACTTCTTGTTTATTCTCAGAAAACATGTATCAGCTTACTACCATGCCTTTGGTGAACTCATGCCACAATAAACTACAGTAGGAATGAGTATACCAAGGTATCCTACAACTTACTCCTATCTCTAGCCAAGCTGTAAGTCAAATACTGGAATGTTTACCTAATCTCCTGCTGAAAGCAAGTGAGAGATTTTCCTGACTATGGAAGGAGCAAAAGAATGGTCTGATTCAAAAAGAAAGTTAAGCTTGCTTCACATCACTATTCTTAAGGCACAAAGAGATTTGCTGGGAGGTGGGGGGAAATCTCTTGAGGCAGGGTAAGTAATACAAATAAAAACTAGTATAGTGTGGAATATAATGCATAATAGTTGGCAGCAGAATGCACTATTTATTTTCATGAATCAGGGACTGAGAACTTAATTCACAAGCAGCAGAGTGATGTACAAATATTATGAGTAGGAGCTTAACATGGGACCAAATCCTACAGTCTTTACACATTCTTGTTGAGTCATATCTCCTGTTGATCTTCCCTAAATTAGTCCTGCAGGATTGGCTCAGTTATTATTGACTTATTACAGTCATCAGGTTATAAACATCTCATTTTCATAAATGAAAGAGAATCTATGCCGACTATATGCCATTTTGCATGAACTCAGTATTATGAATGGCAGATAGACTTTTAAACAAAGTAAGACTTTTAGCTCAGTCCAGATAGTATTCTTATTTCTAATGCTCAAATAATATTTAGTGACTGTGTATCTAAAAAGTTGAGGTTTTTGTTTTTGTTTTTTTTAATAATACAATCATTTTAAATAAGCATTTTGAATAGAGTTATCCTAATGTTTAGGTCCCCATGTGGCTACTAAAAATGTGTTAAGATTTGTGTACAATGATTACTATAGACTGGTTTATACAGATAAATAAGAAGATGGAAGCTGCTATAAAATTCATATATTTCTTAATGATGCTTTGCTATTTGTACTACATTCCATCAGATTTCTAAGAAAAGGGCAACATATGTATGCCAAGATGACTCTGGTATCAAAAGTGTATGCATATTAATATCCTTTCTGCAGATTTTCTGATTGCTAACACACCACTCTTAAAATTAAGCACGACTCAAAAAGGAACATATAACGTCCATCAAACAGCATAGGTACATCTCTCAGCTGTAAGCATCCTATCAGGATAAACGGGAAGTATGCAGGAAAATAATATAGTAATGATCAAGTTTGCTGCCCTGAAGTATACCGGATATCACAAACCTTTCAAAGGTTGGTATAAACTTGACTCTGTAATGAGTTACAGAAATAATAAGAGCCCTTTTAACCTGGCTTCAGGAAAAAGTTCAGTACATGCTGTACCTGTTTTCTCTGCATGTGCAAAACTGAAACTTTTTTTTAAGGAAGAAAATTCCGGGAACATTATAGCGTGATACAGTTTGATTTAAAGAGCAGAGAAACAGCTCCTCTCTAAATCCCTAGCAGTTAAATCACCATTCACAGGTCATTGCTCTCCAAGTTTAGAAAGCTGATGCCAACATCAACTTCTTGGTTCTACCTGCAGCAACCCACAATACCAAGGCTCCAAGTCTGCTGTGTTTTAGAGAGCGTAAGAGTTACATGACTTGTTCAAAACAAACTCTCTCCAACTGCGATCTTAGAGATTAAAAACATACCCACCCGCACATAAGCACACAGATACAGTATCAGCTACAGGCGGTACCTATTTGTAGGAAAGAAATGGCATTTACCAGGACAAGGGAAGCTAGGAGCAGGGTGCCGGCGGCTGTCCAGCGGTAGCACTCCATTGTCGGGCCCGTGCCGGACCTGGGGTCGGACACGCGCAAGCTGCGAAGCGCTCGGCTGCCTGCTGTCACATCCAGCGCTGGTGCAAGCCCTCAGTCCTGCTTCCCCGCCTCCATCAGCCCCGCTCACATTTCCTGACCCAGGCGTGGGTGGGTGGGTTGGCGTGAGCTGCGGGGAAGCGCTTCCTGAGCCGGCGTTTAGCCAATCCCCCTCCTGCTATTCAGACATGCAGCACAACAAAGCCAAGAGGTCTGGGGAAAGCGTAGCAGCTAAAGACAGAGGGGAAGGTAAAAGAGAGCGGGAGAGGAGGAGGAGTAGGAGGAGAGAGGCAGAATGGCACAGCTGAACGGAGTGCTCTGCCTGCAGCTCCCGGAGCTCCGCTTCACCACTTGCCATGAGCTGTTCTCGCTTATTGCTAGGTCAGTAGCTCTCCTGAGCGTGCATTGTTCCAGACAGGAGGGAAACTTAATCTGTGTCAATATATAACGTATGCCATAAAAAGCACCAATTGGAAAATGCTTACCTCCTCCAGGGAGAGTGCACTTTTTGCTAAAGCCTTGTATTCTTTACTGAAAAGTGCTCTCTTTTACACCATTTGCTCAGCAACAAAGCGGTCTGACTCTGCTTTAAGACCTTAAAACAAAAATGTTTCTAGCAGGACTGACAGCCTTTCTGTCACTATGTTTTTCTTCTTTGGGGAAATTTAAAACCTAACCTATTCTGCGTTGGAAGGAAAGTGAGATTACTGGAGGAAGAATTTTGCACAGAAAGGCAAAGACTCACACGCCTCAGGAAAGGTGAGAACTCTGCCTTTGAAGTATTAATTTGACAGGTAGAAGTTTCAAATAACTGCTCTCACTCTGCTCAGAATTCATTTAGTTTGCCTGCCTATGCTCCTGCATTGCCTGAAGTCTCCAGCATTTAATTTTTTTTTTTTTTTTTTTTTTTATTTCCTTTTTTTTTTTTTTAACTTCCTGTCTGTTTATTTTATTTTCTGAGCGAGAAATTGCCAGCTGGAGAACTTTCTAAATGCAGTAGGCATTCTTCCACATGGGGCTGAGCTGGATGCCTTGCAGTGGTAATATTTCGGTGCTGCAGGGCACATCATGTCCAGACGGGCATATAGAAAGCCCAGTATTCCCTAAAGTTGTGATTCTGGTATGTCAGCAGGCTCAGACAATGGAGAAAAGTAAGGTGCTTGTGTGTTAGGGGTGGAGAATAGTATGCTAGCCATGACTCTGAAAAGGGACTGAAGTCAGAAGCTAGCAAAGGAAACTCTGCCAAAGGCCAGGACTGGGGACAGAAAGAAAGGGTGGACCACAGACCATTCAAGAAAACTGCACATCAGTAGAAGTTAAAACCAGACTGAAGGAAAAAGCTGGATGAACAGATGGAAAGTGATACATACTTTGCAAAAGGAAAGGAACTGACTGGGGGAGAAAAAAAAGAGTCACAGATGTTAAGAAGTCAGATAGGAGGATAGAAGAGTCTGGCTTTGTATAACAGGAACAGGAACCTAAACACTGAAGACATCTGAAGGCCAAAATAGAAAAGATATAAACTAGATGGAGATAGGCTTTAGGAAATAAGGCTAAAGAAGAAATTCCAAATAAGAAATGAAAGTAATTAGGAACAGTGGGAGAAACAGATTTCAGCCTTCACTGCCAAGCAGTCGTTTGGTTGGGTACCTTTGGACTTGGCAGGCAAGGAAGCAGGGCCAGGAAGACTGAAAAGGCTCAGTAGGAAGGGGCTATGATGGAAAATGCACAAACTGGACTGAACATAGCAGGGATGAGCAAAGGTCTGAAACAGGTTCTAAGATTCCTCTATTACATCTTTATGAGTCTCTGCAGCAACTTCAGTGACCACTTCATGGAGGTGAGCGGAGGGATAGACCACTTTGCACCGTTAGAAGTGAGGAAGTGACCACAGGATGACATCAAAGGAGAAATTATGATTTCTCCTATTGCCCTTGAAAACTCACGAAACTAAACATATAAATCTACTAAAAGTCTAGTGTACCTTTTACAAATAACACCATCATCCGCCCAAAGCAAAGCCCTCATATCTTTTGCTTCACCAGAAGTGTCAACACACACACCTGAGAGTTGCACAGAAGGATTTTTTCCATACATCTCCTAGCTACTGTTGTATGTTTTCCACCATACTCTCTTCCTTTTCTACAAGACTAACATCATTGGAGAAGTACTTACATTATTTCCTGGAATTCCTGTAAATTAAATTCTCAAGACAAACTTCTAAATGTAAACAGCAAGATTTGTAATATTGAATAGATGAATCATGACTGCTTTATTTTTAGGTAAAAAATTGCTGCAATTATGATTACATGACTTACAATGAATGGAACAACTGACAAAGACATTTTCATAACCATGTGTTTGAGATTTTCTGTTGTGTAGTTTGTTTTTTTTTTCCTTTCTCTTAGTCCAACTTTAAACTGAAGATGTTGCACTAACACTATATAAACCCATTTCTGAAAGCCTCATTTTGGGTATTTCTTGTTCAACTTCTGAAAATGTGGCTTTTTTGAAACAAAGTATAGGATATTCTTCTTATCAGTACAGAAGGCTCAATAGACAACTCTATAATCTAAGATTGAGTAATATTTTTTGAATTACATTTGTGTTCCGTGTATTCTGCCAGTGTTCTGATTATGGAACTCCAATGCAGCTGATGGGAATGTTGCATGAAGAATGATGGTGGAAGACAGGAGTTTATTATACAATAGAATCATAGAATCATTTAGGTTGGATAAGACCTTTAAGATCACCAAGTCCAAATGTTACTTTAGCACTGCCAAGTCCACCACCAAACCATGCCCCTAAGCACCACATCTATACATCTTTTAAATATCTTCAGGAATGGTGACTCAGCCACTTCTCTGGACAGCCTGACAACCACCTCAGTTCCCAATATCCAATCTAAACATCTCCTGGTTCAGCTTGAGGCTATTTCTTCTTCTCCTACCACTTCTTTCTTGGGAGAAGTGACCAACCACCAACTCAAAGTTGTAGAGAGTGATAAGATCTCCCCTCAAGTCTCCTTTTCTTCAGGCTAAACAACCTCAGCTCCCTCAGCTGCTCCTCACAGGACTTGTGCTCCAGACCCTTCAGCAGCTCTCTTGCTCTTTTTTGGATGTGCTCCAGAACTTCAACTTCTTTCTTGTAGTGAGTTGAATATCTTACAGTAATGCCACAAAATTATGTGGTCTGCAATGTTCAGACATGTTGAAAAGGTGACTTAGCTTTAAAGAGCTTTGTTTATTCAAGATATGTGTTTAATCACTAGCAGAGCAGCATGATATTCATTATAGCATTGCAAAATGTATGAAATTCACCAGGAGTGATATTTTGTTGCACATTTAAAATTTAGACCAGATTCTAAAATGCAGCTTGAATTTTGTTTTCACAACGAACTCATGCAAACCCTGTAATTTTTTCATGAAACCACATAAATATCATTCTTCCAACAGTTTGGCTTTCAGTTTTCTGCACATAGTTGAACCTAGAAATCAAAGTGAAATTCAGGGAATGGAAACTCACATGAATCAAGTCCAAGGGAAAGGTCTACTCAAATTCTTGCATATAGCTTTAATGAGCAGTCATGCCCAATATCTGCCAATTCCTACAGAGCAGTATTGCATCTACCTAAAGGCTCATTTGAATTATTCCTAACTGGGGAAAAAAACCCCCCAACCCTTAAAAAGAAGTGTAGATTTACTGAAAGATGACTTTAAGGCATCAAGTACCTGAAAGTGTCTGGAGCTGAACATCTCCATATCCTGCCTTTTAGGTCCAGGACTTTATTAAACTCCATATATGCATTTGTATGGAGTTAATTTATTTGTCTTGCTGAAAGCTCATTCTATATATGGAACACTAATTTGGGAGCATGGAGTGTGGTATTTCTTCTTTGGATGCATATATATTAAAAATAAAGCCTACACTGCAAAGGAAAATATGCTTTAAACAAAGTAACATTGCCCAAACAGTGCAAAACCTCAGGCCCTATTCATGTCCAGATTTTCTCTGTCATGAACCGCAAGTGAATACAAGAATTCAGAGTGATAAAAGACTGCTATCTGCAGCAGAAGTAATAGCTGAAACTTTAAGGGATATATTAGCCAATGTGAATAGTGCCTAATGTGCCCAGCACTTTTGTTTCTCCAGTAAGACAGAGGTTGTTTCTTGCAAAATCTTAATGCTACAGATGAAGTCCTGAGACTCATTGCAAATATTCAACATATTTGCAAAAATTGGTACTGGAGATTGGTGAATCTATGATTGCATTCAGCATCACTTTTGGAGTCTACATATGCAAATATGTCACCTCCAAACCCTGACTTTACAAATATATGCCCTTCACCATCTCCAGGGAGAGTGCACAAATACATGCTACTCCGTGTCCTGAAAATTACTCCTTCCACTTTCTGAAGTGGTTGTTCATTTCAGTTTTCCTTCACCTCTGACAGATGTTAAATTAAATCAGTTTGCATCTGTTTGAGAGAAACAGAATTGGTTATCGACGCTGTACTCTACCTATGGCAGCTTATATAAAATGGAAGTAGAAGCCAAGGTGGGTGTCTGAAGCAGTATTTCAAGCTTTACAGATTTAACAATACTTAATTTGAAAAACACACGTGCAGGAAGAAGGAAACTGTTAACATCAATATGCTTTATAGCGGGAAAGAGTGAACTCAGCTTTGGAGCTGATCTCCCTGGGGAGAATATGTTACCATTTTCACTCAGAAGCCACCTGTCTCTTACTGGTAGCTGGACTTCTTTTTTGCCATACAGTCTGTAGCAACCAGAATTTTTTATTTCTTTCTATTTTTTCAGTTAGGAGTTGTTCTTAGATTTTTTTGTCTTGTGAGGCTGGATTGATTTCTGGGAACCTGGAAGCTTGTGCAAATATGGAAAGTGAGAAGTGGGAGGGAGCCAGTGCTTTATAAGGAGATAATAGACAGGATTTCCATTTACATATGTGTGTCTGTGGGTGCCTTCCAAGGATGTGAAAGAAACAAGAATGAAAGTTTTAAGAACTGTAATATTCTGGAGTGTCTAGGTACAACTCACTCAGATGTACATGATGTGGGATTATGAAAGCACTTTCCTCAAAGGTATGCTGATGCATAAAAACCTTTGCCTAGACCTCCAACTTGAGATGAAACTTGAAAGTACAATAGGAGGAACAATACAGCTCTGAGCAGTAAGAAATTCCTCATTCACACCTAGCAGGGAAATAGATAAGTAGTTCAGCCTTCAGATCCTCAAGTCCTTGCCCTTTATGAGACACTGGCTGGCATGAGCACTGGAGTGAAATGATGTCACTTTGGAACAGCTGTGCTGTGATCTCTCTGTGTTCAGCACCCACATCTAATGTGAGGCAAAGTCTCAAGAAAGGGATGACATGTAACACTGCTTAATCCATTTTGTTTGGCTTAACAGAAATCAGACCGATGAGATGCTTCCACATGAAACATTTTGAGCTTTCAATATTGAAGCTGAACAGTTGCTTCCTCCATGGGAATTATGGAAAGACTTGGAGTGAATTCCTATATAGGGACTGCTTCTTTCTTGAAATTTAACTGAATTAATTGAAGTGATGAGCTATAGAGAACTCCCCCCTTCCACGCTACTTTGTCACCATTTACCTTACAAATTATGATACCTGTTGTATTTCAATAATAGATCTTGACCTTCAGCAGCAGAAAAATCTAAACCAAAATTTCACCTAAATGCCTAGACGGTTTATAGACTCCTGCAGGGTTTCTCACAACAATTTAACACAGTGTTCACATTTTTCATTGTAAGGGTGTGGCAATTTAGTGGATGAGCCAAACATCTTGAACTGACATGCTTGAGATCCTAAATTACAACAACAAAATAGGGAAATTCTGCAACAGGAGTTGCAAAATTACTTCCTCCTCCTGCTTTGACAGAGAATTCCAGGTAAGAAAGTAAACCACTTATCTCTCATTCTTCCAACATCGTTTCTCTCTCAGGCTTAATCCTTACCAAGGGTGCCACTTCCATACCTTTAATACCTGTCCTCAACTTTTGGACATGCTCCTTATGGGCAGACTGAACTGGATTCCTGTTTTTAGAATCATCTCAGTTCCTGTCTGTGAGTGAGCTCTTATATGAGTCTGGGCCATGAACATTCTCTTTCTGGAAAGTGAGCCTATGCTTTCCAATCTTATTTCTTCACACAAGACAGTTTCCTGTATTGTTGTGCTGTTGCATGCTCCTTTTGAAGTCTACTTTCAGAAGGTTTTTCAAGAAGCCTTATTTATCTCCACTCTTTTCATGCCTTTTGCCTCCCAGCCAGTGCTGTATTTCAGCTTTCGCTAAAACTTAACATGCCCTGCTCTTTGAGCAGCCCGCAAAACACAGAAAATATTCAGTCTCTGATTTACAAACTGGGCACTGTAGGTACAGTAAGATTAAGTGAGATTAAATAACCCATGATTTTACATGAAGGCACTAACAGAGGACAGAATTGTACAACATTTCTGAAGCTGCAAACTAGCAGTCTTGGCTATATGGACCCACATGGTGGTTAAGTTCCATGAGACATCACGTGAAAGTAAATCTCATTTAGATATATATGGCAAATTGACATTAATTGCAGAGCATTTGCATTGCCTTACAGAACATCCAGATCTTGCAATGAACTTCATGCAAGAGACTTGTTCTGTGTCAACAACTCTTGCAAATCCATAAACAGTTTAATAGTCATTGTTGGGTTTTCAAACCATAGGCCCAACTTCAGATGTCAAATCAATATGTAAGTTTTGCTTTTCATAAAAGTTTCTAGGCTCGCTGTTTGCAAAAAATAACCAGAAAACATAACCTTTAAGGACTCATACTGACAGAAGATACAAACAGGGTGCATGTAATTATTGGAAGTCTCATTGTTCAAACTATGAAGCCTGTGATTTTAGAGAGATTGCACAGAAACACTTGGGGCTGATGATATTGCTTTTGAATACTGAAGAAGCAGAGCTTATACTTTTGTATCTAGAAGTTAGTTGAGGATGTATGAGTTATAAATTTCTTTACTGATAAAAACAAACCCAAATCAAACAAGAAACCTCATAGGGTTTTCAACCTCTTTGGATCTCTAATTTACAACGTTTTTGCCTTGTCTCATTTTTCCTTCTATGGAAGTAAAGCATAGGTAGTTATTTATATGGCTTTTTGTAATGCAAATGGGATTTAATTACATTTCCATTTTCTTCTTATCAAAACTGAGATTCTCCAAGCAGGCATAGACCATCATGAGTGAACTTAAAATAAATCATGTGAAACTGCCAAAATATCATGAAGGAAAGAATATGCAAGTTTTAAGAATCTTACAAAGAAATGAGACAAAAAAACCCACTAGGAAGTACATTTTGGATCAGGATTCGGAAAACCCCTAAGGTGGAGGTGGATTTGTGTTCAGCCAATTTGCAGTACTCAGCTCTGTGTCTGGATTCAGCTTTCCAAAGTTTCCAGAAGAGGAGGTGTGGAGGAAGGAGAGGAATTGGATTCAAAGTCTTTGGGTTTTGGCCCATCACTTGTGCTAGAAATTAATGAAAATGCCAGGACAGCAAAAGCATACTTTGAAATGTTGAGCCAGCAAGATATTTGAGCACTGGAGTAACCTTTCTTTTTTAGCAAGAGAGTTTTGAATATCAAGACAATAGTGAAGATGCCACGTGGATGGAACACCCACTCAGTCACGATGTGTTTTTCTAAGCAAAAGACACAGACTACTTACCCCCAAGTTGGCCAAGTTGATAAAGATTAGCAATGCAGACAAACAGCAAGGATTATAGCACAAAAACATCTAATGACATATTTGAAAGCTGGAATCGTTCTTGTGACAATTACAGAGATGGAGAAGATAGGAGGGTCAGTGTTGAGGAAAAGAAAATCTTCAGGTTAGGGCACAAAGCACATTTTAAAATATAGAAAGATAATATGTTATAAATCATGGAAGTAAATGGTAGGATTTTGAAACAGCAGAGTGCTCAAATGGCTGCAACATACACATAGGAGTGGAAAAAGGTATTCAGGCAAATATTTGAAACATATGTTTTTTGTTTATGTTTCTTGCAAATATTTGAGAAAAGAGAACTCCTACCTGTATACAGTTGTGACCATGAATTCACTATTATGTTGTAACAAAAATGTATTTTTAAGTAACCAGTAAAATACTGGAAGAGATTATAATGTTAATAACTAGGAGGCTATTGTGTTCCATATTAAATTTCTCATGCATAAAATTCTGCAGCTCACTATGCAAAGAGCAGCAGTTTCTACTTGATGGATTAAACAGTTGCAAAATGGCAGAAATACAGGAAGCAGTGAAACAAGACAGATAGTATTCTCCTTTCAAGCTAGGCAGAAAATATTCTCACTATCAGAGAAACAGGTGAAAAAATGAAATTATTTTTATTTCTTGGGTTTACAACTGGTAGGATCTAGTGACCTTCTAGTTTGAATTCATGACAGCTGGCAACTCAAATTTCAAATCCATATGCAGACTGAATCATCACAGAAAAACTTTAAAAAAAAAATAAAAATTAAGAGTGATTGTGGCTGGTAAATTTATCTGATTAGCCTGCACTGAACCAGGCACATGATTAGATGATAGAATCTTAAGGAGCTTAATACTCCTCTCATTCAGAGAAGAAACCAGGAATGATGGAAAGGACCTCAGTAGGGTCTTTTACAAACCAAAATAAGTGAAATTGGAAGTAAAATCCTAATTTCTATGATATTTAGTCTGCATTGTAATTTGCTTTATCATGTAATGTGTACTCATATAATCTGAATTTCAAAAATAAAAGCCTTTCATGTGGTACTTGAAGACAAAAATGATCATGGCACTAAGTATGCAAGTACCAAGGAACTGAAGAACACTATCTTGACTAACAGAATTAAACCTTCCCTCTGAGAAAGATGTGATTTTCCAGTGAAATCAATTGCTGCAGTAGACACAAATTTCTGAGCAATGGAAGGAGTATTTGCAAATAAACATCACCAGTTTTAATCAGGGAAAGCAAAACCCTTCAGTCATGCAAGAGCTTCATACATGTCAGTTTTCATCAAACCGATCAATATATATTATCGAAATGTATTAAACTACATGTTGAGAGGACAGGAGATAATTCTGCATGGATCAGCAAACAGGACTTTTGTGGCTGGGGTTACTCAAAGTCAGAAGTCAAGTGCTCTAGCTCTTTAGCACTTCTGATTTAAAATAACTTTGCCAGCAAATCAGGGAACAATTGGTCTCTAACTGAATTTCAGACTAGATTATTTAGAACCATCATTTATTTACACAGTCAATGTGTCAAAGCCTGCTGTGCCAACATTTTTACATGGGAAAAGCACATAAGACTGAGTTCTGAATCCTACTGTAATTCAGAGCCTTAACCTCAAAGGCCATTTACCAGATGAATTCTCATGAGGATCTACTCTTTTCAGGTATCTTATTGCATCATGCATGTTAATTATGAGAAATATAAGACAATGAAAGGACTTCCTTTATCTCTACAAGAAAAGCTTGAAGTCCCATAATCTTTGTATGTCACAAATTCTCTGAGATCTTTTTACAGTGTCTTTTCAGCTACCTCACTTGCCAGTCTATGACAGACTGGCCTTTATTTTTGCAACATCTTCTACCTTGCCTGAAGTCATAGCTATAACAAAGATATCTTCATACATATCTCTTAAAAAAACCTCTTGGAGCAATCATTATAGTTTGTCTGTAACCAGGTGGCATTTGTTTTATTTAAGCAGTTTATCCACTGAAATGGGTATTGTATTTCATGCATACTTATTTTCAAAAGCTACTTCATTGTGATACAATGCATAATCTCTCCTATATTTAATTTATAAAGACTGTCATGGGACTATCTTAATGAAGTTTTGCGTTAACGTTCTTTCTCTTATTTGAATCCTAATTTATAAAATTTGCTTTTATGTATCTTTGACATAAACAGTTGTTCTGACCACTTAGGTTTGTAATTTTATTTGCCTGCACTACATCATTGAAGTTGATATGAAATATTTTTGTGCTGGATTGTGTCTTTGTGAAGTGAAAGAGTATAGGAGGGCTACTAGCTAGAAGCCTTTGTTCTGAAAAAAAAAGCTTTTGATATAATAAGAAAGAACTGTATCTAAATCATGAAAGACTATGGAGGAGATTACCTAAGCAATCCTAATTGCTTACTGTGGTTTTAGATAATTATTTATCTGTTAAGATTTACATTTCCCTGCTACATATTACTTCTTCCTTCTCCTCACTTCCCTCCTGGCTTTGACCAAGTATATTGTCTTGTTCTTCTGTCAAAGTTCAGAGTAAGAGATAAAGCAAAACCAGAATGTTTGTATTGTAGATCTACATTGTAACGTTGTGAACTGTGACAGGAGTTTGGTTTCTTTTGCTGTAATACTGTAACATTTATGAGCACAGATCTTCACTACCTGGAGAAAACGGCATTCACTGCATCATAGAATACTATGATGTCAGCTTGTCAGTAACTTCCTGTGATGCCATCAACGATTCAAAAACTAATGCAGGTAGGGTGGAAGAAGCTAGAAATTAAATAAGAGCTTTCATACTGGCACAGCTATACAGCACTATATGCTTAATAGAGTTTATTATAATACAGATTTCTTTATCTGTATGAAATACCTCGAAAACTTAGTTTTCTAAAATCTGTAGGTAGCTGGAAATATATATGCCAGTTAAAAACCTCTTACCTGCTGGGCAGAGGAATACTGCTCAGAAATGCTGTGCAACAGCAATGGGTAAAGTTAGAGATTTGTAGCCTTGTAGTATCACATAGCAGGAGAGGCTGTAACACCAGGAGTTTTACATGTCTTTGATACACTTCCTTCAGTGCCGTTTATAATCATTAGGCTTTACATTTCTAAGGCCTGTCTGTCCAATAGAGCCTTGTTTTCATTGACTGACAGGCAGTCTTTTCTTGGAATCTTTAAAATGCAGGCTGGGAAGCGAGCTGTGTGCCATTAATCCTACTGTCCCAGTAATGCTCACAGTAGGGCAGGCCTTCCAAAGAGACATCCACCTCCGTGACAGAGATGCCACATATGAATGAGGTGTGCCTGGTGAATATAATGCATGTGTTAGGATCACTGTGCCATGTGTCTAACTAACTACAAAATTAGCCAGTTTCTTCAGTGTGACAGTAAACAGAGGTTTTGCAATTTATAGGTATGTCTATCCACTAGCGTAGTTACCACCATGTGATTCAAAAGCATCTTTTATTTTCCACATTCAGATGTGAGAATATGAGATACAGACAAGTGAGGTGCATGGTATGGACAATTACAAGAAAATTTTCTAGTTTATTGAAATCCTGGCCAATCATCACCAAACCACTCTCTGCCTAACTGGCTTAGTGGTAAATAAAGAAAATTCTTCTAAGCATATGCCCACATGTCATGGGCTTTGTGTTTGAAGTAATGCTGCTCAGGGCTACTTTAATTAAACAACCTTTATTACCTATTATTTCATACCCAAGAAGGTAAAATCTACTATTCTATCCTCGATAGTGATTGGGTGTGGTAGGATAAAATAAAACTAATTAATTTTATATATGTGTAACCTGAAGATATAATGTTGAGCCCTCTTCTCCCATCTTGTTAAGGGGCACCCGGAGCTTCCTTTTGGAAATCCAAGGATAGCATTTTAGCATTTTATAAAACACTAGTTACATTCCTGGTTTGAATTTTCTCAACCTTGGCTTTATATCCCTCTCCTGAATTATGAATCTAGCAGTAGTTCCACCACTTAAATTGTGAGAGACAGGGCTGAATTCAGGCTCCCTTATGCATTTTAATGTTTTAAAAAGAGTTAAAAAGGAACTCTTTACCACATAATAAAAAGTAGCAGTTCGCTCTGGCCTGACAAACAGCTTAGTGATTCCAGTAAGAATGGAGTGGGTGTTGTTAAGGGCAGAGTCAAACTCTGCAGCTGAGTTTCAGTATGTGAGAAAAAAGACATCCTTTTCCAGCTATATTTTTTTTCTGCTCATTGTATGTTTTCTTTTATTCTTCTGGGGAACACTGAGTATGAGTATTTTACTATGGCATCACCATGTAACATGTGGACTGTACTGCCACTGTTTCACAAAACACTGGGCTGCACTGCACAGCAGAGAGCTTGCCATTTCTCCAGTGTACATACTGCTGCACTCCACCTCAAAAAATCTCACATGTTGTTCAAGGCTATTGGCAGAAGAGGAAGCAATTTAAGCAAAGATTCATTAGTGAGAAATAATTATGAGTTTAAGTAAACAGTATATATTTGGATTCCTAAAAATATTTTGTACAAAGTTTTAATATTTTTATTTCCCATCTCTTAACAATTTCTTTCTTTTCCCATTACAATGGGAATTTTTCAAGCAGTGGTTCTAAATGAATCTGTGGTTCAGGAACATGGATGGTTGATTGCATTTCAGAGAATCATTTTTTGATCCTAAGTAAGAACAAGACATAAGACTATGTCAAGGATAATCAACGGAAAACAGCAGTTTGGGTAATTTTGACTGACCTGGTTTTGATCTCACTGGTCTCATGAAGACAACACAGGAGGTAGACCAATACAGAGAGGATTCAGATGCATGTAGCTGACAACCAGAGAAAAATGCATTTTGGAATAAATAGTGCCAGATTTTCTGGCACTAGACACACAGTTACTGTCTTCTACAACACAAGATTTTTGAAGTGCCTTGTGTAACTAAAAACTTCTCTCTCTCTCTCTTTTTTTTTTTTTTTTTTGAAAACACATGAATACATGTTCCCTCCATGTGTGTGTATCATTGCTGGCTGTGATTTGTCCTGCTCCTTCCTGTATCATGACTGGAGCAACTAATACTGTTTCAGGGAACATAGTAAGACATATTTCCCAAAATGGTCCTAAGTCATATTCCCCCCAAAGGTCCTAAGCTAAAGATATAAGGCACATAATAGTCAATAACATGTTTTTTCTGACCCATAGGATTTGCAAATATATATTCATTGGAGCACTTCTGCAAAAAGTGGATTTGTCAAGGGGTGGTGGCCTGTGTTCGCATAGTTTGTTTTTCACATTGACCTGACCTGTCTGCCTAAAAGTCTGCATAGGAGATACTGAGCTCTTCTGAAAACCCACTGAGCAGCATTAGGATCAGAGTTTATATGCTTTCTATACTGCTGCTAAGCACCTTCAGTTATAAGCTTCTTTGGGAAGAATGTCTCATCTTTGAAATCCAGCCCCAGAGAAAATGAAAAAGTAGCTGCTTTGACAAACAGGATAATCTAGGCATTTGCATGACAACAGATTTACAACCACAACAACTAGTAATCTGCAAACCAAATCATCAGTATTTTTAGTGCCATCAAGCCTGCATATTAAACTCTGTGGGCAGAACCATTTAAACCCAGACAGAATATTTAATGTATGCCTGTAAGAAACCACATTCCTCATTGACAGTGAGGGGCCCAGAGAATGGGGCAGAGTTGTGGCAATGAATCATTATGGTGATTGCTTTCATAATTTTTGCAGTATTTGTTCCATTGTTATGTAGAAAATACTGTTGAAATTCCCTGAAATGTTACTGCATGCTCTCTGTCATACAGATTGCTCACACTTTTAGGCATGATCACTGGTTTTTAAGGAGTAGTTTATTTGTACAAATTTTGAATGTTGAAGTCACTGTGGTTTGTCTTACACTCACTCATTCCCGAAATGGTCTCAAAACAGGCCACTAGAAGCCAGTCAGGGATTAATCCTGCACCTCTGCATTCAGGCATGTAAGTGCAGGCATAGGAAGTGTATGCCAGAGGAAAGTGCAAGAATTTGATGATGGTGACAGGCTGGTTTAGTACTCAGATTAGCAGCTGACTGCTGCAGAGAAGCCAGTAGTGCAGCAGCCCTCTTCAGGGTATGCCTTAACTTCAGACAGGGCATAGCAGCAGTATCAGAAACAACTTGGAGTGGATGTAAGGGAGGAAAACTAACAGACCAGCCAAGAATGAACCCCCAAAATTATATTGTACAGAAAGAAAGACTCAGCCCTACAAAAAGGAGCACCCCCAGGTATGTTGGCAGCGAAGGTCCACCACCCCCCGAAATGTCCCCTTGGCACCCCAGAAGGGGCAGGGTTGTCACAGAGTGAACATGAGATCTTCTCCAGATTAGAGAGCTGAAAGACAACAGGCAGAAGAAAGTATCCTCAGAACAGAAATGTGAAAATGGCTATATTTGTTTAATTTTACTTAGCTGGGTTATGTACTCCCAGCTGTTTGAAATCAGTAGCAAGCTGCTGTGCTAGCCTGGATGGCTTTCTCTGTAAGGGTAGCACATTTATTTCCCCAGGTGAAAATAGCAAAGGTGTTCAAGTTACAAAATGGACAGTAAAACTGTTATAATGGCTTCCTTAATGAGCCCTCTTCTCTCATCCTTGTCCTTTCTCAAAGAATTCAAGAATCCAGAGGATGTGGTGAAGTACCTTGAAAATGATATATGTCCCTTTCTCTGAGAGAGCAGCAAAAATAACACTGTGGGCATGAAATTTTCAATGGTGATTTTCAGTGCTCAGAGTAGCCTGTGTTTCACATGGCTGCTGCTTTCTAAGCAGTACTGAGCAACACAAATGTCACATGGTCCTCTGGTATTTATTAACATGCGTCTTATTGCATTGTTAGGTCAATAGCTGTGTTTCTAGTTAAAAGATTGCTTCTGAGAATAACAATGAGAAGTAGTACTATGTGTCACTTTATTAACCTTTCAACATAGGCTATTCACTTTTTGTTCACAAAACTTCTCAGCATCCAGGCAAAAAATAACTGTCAGATTCTCAGTATAGCACTAATAATTACATGTCTTTAACTGGGTGGCACTTGAATTCAATTTGCTTTTAAAAACCAAATCAGAAAGGTGCTCACAGGAAGTCATACCAATAGAAGTGAATGTTAGATGTTCTTTAGACTTACTCAAAGTATTTACAGGACAGATATTAAAAATCTCATTATTAACCAAAATAATGCTAATCAATGCTGTAATATGCAATGGGTCAGATTTTGCCTTCAAATGAACCTAAATGAAGTCAGTAGGCAAAGGGACACAACACAGAGATTTGGCCTCAACACAAAATAGAGTCCATGTGGATAGAGTCATAGAATCGTAGAATGGTTTGGGTTGGGAGGGGACCTTGGAGATCATCAAGTTCCAACCCCCTGCCCTGGGTAGGGACACCTTCCACTAGACCAGGTTGCTCGGAGTTCCATCTAACCTGGCCTTGGACATCTCTGGGGATGGGACATCCACAACTGCTCCCCGGGCAACTTGCTCCAGTGCCTCACCACCTTCACAGTAAAGACTTTCTTCCTAATATCTAACCTAAACCTACTCTCTTTCAATTTCAACCCATTCCTCCTTGTCCTATCACTACATGCTCTTGTAAATAGTCTTGCCTCATCTTTCCTGTAAATTCTCTTTAGTTACTGAACGGTCACAATTACTTCATTCCAAAGCCTCTTTTTCAGTCTGAACAATCCCAGTTCTATCAGCCCCAATAATGAGAAAATTACCTCCCTCACAGGAGAGGTGCTCCATCTCTCTAATCAGTTTGGTGGCCTCCNCAGCTCATGTCCAGCCTCTCATCCATCAGCACCTCCAACTCCTTCTCCCCAGGGCTGGTCTTGATCTGTTCATTCCCCAGCCTGTGCTGGTAGGGGGAGTTGCCCCAACCTGGGTGCAGGGCCTTGCACTTGGTCCTGGTAGACATCATGAGGCTCCCACCGGGAGGTCACTTCTTGAGCTTGTCCAGGTCCCTCTGGATGGCATCCTGTCCTTCAGGTGTGGCAACAGGATCACTCAGCTTGGTGTCATCTGCAAATTTGCTGAGGGCTCAAATTCACACTCAATCCCTCTGTCCATGTCATTAATGAAGATATTAAATAACATTGGTTTAAATATGGACTCCCAGGAGACACAACTTGTCACTGATGCCCACTGGGACTCTGAGACATTATCACTACCCTCTGGATGCAACCATCGAACCAATTCCTGATCCACCTACCAGTCAGTCCACCTGTTGAATCCATTGCTCTCCAATTTAGAGAGAAGGATATTGTAGGGACTGTGTCAAAGGCTTTACAGAAGTCCAGATAAATGACATCCGTAGTTCTTCCCTTGCCCACTGATGTAATCACTACATCACAGAAAGCCAATGGGTTGGTCAGACAGCATTTGCCCTTGGTGAAGCCTTGCTGGAAGTCTCAAATCACCTTGCTGTCCTCCATGTGCCTTAGCACAGCTTCTGTTCTGAGATCTTTTCAGGCACAGAGGGGAGGCTGAAAGGTCGGTAGTTCTCAAGGTCCTCTTTTCTTCTCTTTGTAAGGATGGGTACAATGTTTTCCTTTTTCCAGTCCCCTGGGATTTTGCCTGACTGTCATGACTTTTCAAATATCATGAAGAGTGGCTTGGCAACTACATCAATGAATTTTCTCAGGANATGAAGAGTGGCTTGGCAACTACATCAATGAATTTCCTCAGGACTCTGGGATGCAGCTCATCAGGTCCCATAGACTTGTCCACATTCGAATTCCTCAGGTGGTCACAAACCTGGTATTTACTTAAAATTGGGAGCAGTTCGACCCCCCAGTCCCATCCTGCTGTCCATCTCCTCGAGAGGTGTGAGAAAGGAGCTGCCATTGAAGACAGGCAAAAAGTTTGTGAGTACCTCAGCCTTCTGCTGATCTCTTGTTACTTGTACACCAGTATTATTTATCAGAGGGAGTACACCTTCTTTGAACTTCCTTTTCTGACTGACATACTTGTAGAAGCCCTTGTGATTCTTCGTGTTCCTTGCCATGTTTAGTTCTAATTTTGCTTTGGCCTTCCTCTTCCCCTCCCTACACAATCATGCTTCATGTCTATACCCTCCTCAGGCTATCTGTCCTTTTTCCCACTGTCTTGCTTCTTTCCCTTTAGTTTGACCAGCAGTTTCCTACCCACCCATGCTGTCTTTTGAGTTCCCTGCCCCATTTCTTCCTCCTGGGGATTGCTAACTCTTGTGCTCTATGGAAGACTTCCCTAAAGAAATGCTGTCTCTGTTTTGCTCCCTTGTTCCTAAGGGCAGTTTCCCAGGGGATTCCACTGACAAGCTCCCTGAAGAGCTGAAAGTCTGCCTTCCTAAAGTTCAGCGCCCTGCCCTGACTCCTTGCCTGACCTATATTCCTTAAGACTGCAAACTCCATCAGTGTGTGATTGCTGCAGCCCAGGCTACCTCCAATATTGACACCCCTGAGCAGCTCGCTAATGTTGGTGACTATGGACTCTAGTACTGCATTTCCTCTGGAAGGTTTATCTATCACCTGGCTTAGGAAGTTATCCCCCATGCATTCCAGGAGTTTCCTGGGTTGCCCACATCTTGCTGTGCGACTTTTCCACCAGATGTTGTGGTGACTGAAGTCCCCCTGTAGGACAAGGCCTGCATGCACATCAGAGAAGCTATTTTCCTGCTTTGACACCCTTCTCTGTGGAAGACCTAAGAGTTTGAAAATGTTTGTAGAATCAGGAAAAGCCTTTCTCGCAGACATTTTGTCAGCTCTGATGGCTCACATACTGCAATTCACTTGAAAGCTGAGGCACTGCATATCAAATGCTCTCTGGCGCAGAGCACTTTTTATTCTTTGCTGGCACTGCCAAGCTGCAAGTTTACAGAGTGCAGGCATTAACTGCAAACAAAAATTATACTGGTCAGGTTCTGTTTGAAATTTCTCAAAATGTCAGTTACAAAGGCATT
>VWZT01014555.1:1556-12183 GCA_013397055.1 Pachycephala philippinensis | reverse complement strand
CCCCCACCGGGTTTAAAAAAAAAAAAAAAAAAAAAAAAAAGGAAAAAAAATTTAAAAATTCTATGTTTTATCATTAGAGGGCTTTTATTATGGATACCATCCTTATGACTTTTACTGCGTCTGAAGTTACAGCAATTTCATAAGAATTTTTTTACAGATATAGTAGAATTAAGGGGTTTGAGAAGGTAGTAGAGTGGCAGCTGAGGGAGAATGTGAAGAGGAGAAAAAAAAAGGGAGACAGTAAGGCATGAACCCACTGACCTTTCACTGCCCCTTGCCCCCTAAGTGACCCAGGCTGGTTCTCTGCCTCCTCTTGCCTCTTCCATAAACCACTCAGCTGATTATCTCTCATGAGATAGTCAAATTTATCTGACCTAAGACTGAGTATAAAGTCATTCTGCCATTACCCCTGAGGGATGGGGGGTGGGAAGATAGGGTTTTGCTCTTGCTGCTGAGAAGTCTGGACCTAGCTCTGGAAATAGTCATAAAATTTATAAAACACCAGTACAATGCCTGCATTCCTGCATATTTGAAAGAGAGGGAAAAACATGTGAAAAGCAAGAGGTTTGACTCTCCAGGCCCTCCATATGTGGAATTTCCATCCACATCAGCTGGAGTTCAGTATATAGAAGGCTCACAGAAGCAAATCCAAAAGGGCATGTAAAAGCAGTAGATTTTTTTTTTTTCATGTGAAACCTGAAGCATTTAGCTTACTTCACGGAACAGAGAGAGCTACCCTGAAAGCTTCTGTAAGTGTGATTCAACTTTAATCAAAATAGTGGCTAGAGAACTAGGAATCCAGAAATGTCATTTAATTTAAATTCATCACATCACCCCCTTCGCCTCCTCACCCCACCAATCCAACATCCCTTTTTCCTACCTCTGCCACATAAAAATTCCTCCAAAGGGAGAATGCAAACTGCTTTTTTGAAGACGATAGAGATTTCCATTATACCACAATGTGGTCATTTGTTAAGCAAGGAAAACAAAGGTTTTGCAAAAAGTAATACACGATGTGGTGGAAGCTGAAAAAGACATTAAGTCAAATGTAGAAAGTCTAAACTTGTGAATTCAAAGCACAGTTGTGTAATGTCACCCAAAACAGTTCCAGCACTCTAGGAGCAATGGACACAAAATTTATTTACTTATAGGAAAATGAAACTTTCTTCCAGTAAACTTGTTTACAATTTTATGAGATTAGAACTTGATGTGCAACACATACCAAGGAAAAAATTTTGGCAAACCCCGAAGCTCAGTATACTGTTTTTGATTTATTGTGACAGAGTTTTAAGCCTCGAAGAAATGCATTTTACAGAGCTAGCACAGAAAAACAGTAGGTGAACTATGAATTCTTTGAACTAATATACCTATGTTTACTGTTGTGTTTGGAGGACTAACAGCAGGCACTATGAGGTTTCACATATTATATGCAACTACTAAGTCCAAGAAAACAAATCTAGATATAATTCAGCATAACATAACATAAAATAACATCCTTTTATGAATGACACTGCAATGCTAGGGTAGGGGGAAATGCATATACTGATATCTGGAAATTTATCAGTGAGAAAACACAGGAATATATCAACTAGAAATATCTTCATCAGAAATGTTGTACGCAGTCATTCCAGTCACTCAGCAGCTTGGACTGCTAAAATGTTGCCTTAGGGAAATGTCTGCCATCCAGACCTGAGCATTGACGATTGTAGGTTTGTTAAAGCCTGACTCCAGACAGTCCCACCACAGCCACTGGCCTCAAATGGGGACTTCCCACTTGCCCAAGAGTGACCCACAGGTTTCTGTCTGTGCGACAGCTGCCCTAGCAGACCAAGGTAACAAAAAAAGACAAGTAAAAAAGGTTTAGAGTTTCCGGAGCATGTTCTAATTACCTCAAAATGTAATTCTGAACAGCAGTGAACTCAGACGTGGTGCTGAGGGAAAAGACTATTGTCTAATAATTTTGGCAAATTGTTCTCCATTGATTTACTAATTAATGTATGCCACTTACTTCATTGTGACACATCATCTCTAACATGGATGTTACATGCAAGACATGCTGCAACATTTGGGAAATCAATCTATGACTTTGAATAAGTAAAATCCTACATTTTTTGCCCACACATGGTGCTGTAAAATCATAAATATAAACCAGGACCCACTCTGCTCTTACATACAGCTTTAAAAGATTATGACAGATTAAGTGCCGTGAATATTTCTTAGTTTATGTCTGCTTTGAAGTGCCTTTTATCAGTTGAGATATAGAAGTGTTTGTCTTTTGAGGAAAATGAATATGCTTTTCTCTGACATATTATGACCAACTTATATCTGTCACATAGGGAAACGTTATATCCATTTCTCCAGGTAATCCGTTCACATTCAGAGCTCTAAAGTTCTCTAAGGAGTGTCACAAATCCAGATAATTCTTCTGCATCCAGTGTTTTATGTTTGCTCCCCTCATTCAGCTTGCAGATTTGAAAAGACAAACAACAGCATGTACACGCATATGCTCATTAATTCACGTTATTTTTTTCACATATATGTTAGATCAGTCATTTTTTGAGATCGTTTTTTTTCTTAAAAATACTATAATAAATTTGATTTGATGTGTTCCATACTAGTCCCATCTACTTTAGTGATTGTTATCTGACATCAAGCTGCACTGATAAGAATGTCAAAAATGATTGAAATGCAGGATATTGAGAAACCACACTAGAACTTGGTATAGTGTATCTAATTATTTACCTATACGAGAAAAAGCAGCAAATATTGTCCTGACAAAAGACTGTTTTCCATTTCTTTTTGAAGAAATTAAATTCGCATCATTTCTCTGCATTGAAATTTTAGTGTTCCTTTCATCTTTTTTGTGTTCCCTGAAGTCATAAATAGTACCCAATTCTGCAGCAGTTAAAATGTTTGTTTTAAAATGTCAGTGCTATGTGCCCAAACACTTTTTTAAAAGATAAGTTCATTCACTGTGTATTTAAAAATAACTCAGCTGCATAGGAAAAACAATTTTAAAATGAGCATACTATACCTGAGAAGGACAGTATGTTTGTGCTCACATATTATACAGGCATACAGTTTCCACAGCCTCAAATACTAAAAAGCAACTCACAGAGAAGTATTGTGTGATTCTGAACTTCACTTGTCATCAGTTAAACATGATCCTGCTGAAAATTTCTGAACTGTGCCCAACATTTCTGAAACAGCTAGGCTGATGTAGACTTCTTGTTACCCTATATTTCTCACCAATTCTAGAAGAAAAAGCTAGGAAAAACAATTACGTACTCAGAGGAGGCTGAAGTGTTACATGCAGTGTAAGGGAAAATACAGGGCAAAAAGGACTAGACCTTGTCAGCCAGGGGATCCACAGTTTTTAGCAAAATTACAAAATTTTAACTAAACATTTATCTGTAAGAGAAGAGAATAATATAATCATAGAATCATTTTGATTGGAAAAGACGTTTCAGATCATCAAGCTAAGTCCAACCATTACACCAGTAGTGCCAAGTCCACCATTAAACCATGACACCATATTACATCTACGTGTCATTTAAATGGGAAACCTGTTTCAATGCCTGACCCCCATTTCAGTGAAAAGCTTTTCCCCAATATTCAATCTAAACCTCCCCTGGCACAATTTGAGGCTGTTTCCTCTGTCCTATCACTTTTTACTTGGTACAAAAGACCAACCACCACTACACTACAGCCTCCTGTCAGATAGTGGTAGAGATCAATAAAGTCCCTTGAGCCTCTTTCTTACCAGGTTAAACCCCTGCAGCTCCCTCAGACACTTCTTAAAAGATGTGTGCTCCAGACCAGCTCTGTTGCCCTTCTCTGGACATGTTCCAACACCTCAATGTCTTTCTTGGAGTGAGAGGCCCAAAAGTAAACACAGCATTCGAGGTGTGGCCTCACCAGTGCTGAGTACAGAGGGACAATCGCTGCCCTGCTCCTGCTGGCCACGCTATTGCTGATACAGGCCGGATGGCACTGACATTCTTGGCCACCTGGCCACATACTGATTCATCTTCGGCCAGCTGTTGATCAGCATCCCCTAGTCCTTGACCCTGTTAAATATCAGGAAATTATTTTAATCTTTTAGTTACTCACTAATAACTGTTATAAAATTGCTTTGAAATATGACTAATTTAAGATAATTTTAAAATCAAAATTCAAAACAGATCCTTGTGTTGAATAAAAATAAAGTACCTTAACAGAGTTTTGAGTAGTTTTGCCTTGGTTCAGCTATAATGGCAAAACACCACTTACAGTATCTTAGAAATGAACCTGGCAGTTACAAATTATAAGTTGCTGTTTATTAGTCACGTTTTTGTGCTCTCAGGAACATGGTGTGACTCTTGGGGCATCCTGTGCAGGACCAGGAGTTGGACTTGATGATTTTTGTGGGTCCCTTCCAACTCCGTATATTCTATGATTCTGTAATTCTATTCTGTAGACTCTTAATTGGTCTTTGCTTACAGTGACATGAACACATCATTACGGAGTGCAAGCAAGAAGTTTAGCGCTTAACCAAGTTACACCATACCAACATTAAATCCACCTTACCCCAACAGATAAATCTTCCTTTCAAAACTGATGTCCATCAGCTCTGACTGGGATAGACTGTTAAATGCCAAAGTAACTTGAGACTTTTGGGTAGCCTAGGGCAGGATTGTTCAATTTACAGTGGCAGCTACCTCATGCTCCCTTTCCTGAGCTCCTTTTTTGCTTCAATGTTGTAGGTGACCAGTGAATCCCACCTAACAATGAAACCCTTGAGGATTTAGTCTCTTGAGATGTCCATATGAATGCCAAGTTACATGCTGAGAATAAACACTGAGAGTCCCCTTCAAAATTCAGAGGGCAAGCAGAAGCTGCAGAGATTCTCATATTTTCAAGTTCAAATTGCATTTTCCAAGCCTGTAACAGAGTAGTTAGAAAATGAGTAGAAGCAAGTTTCAAAACCAGATAGAAGATAGGAGGGTTTCTGCTAGGCTTTTTTCAATTAAAAGTTCATTAGCAAACATACTTCTCATAGTGAGATTTGCTACTCTTAAAGTGTCATTGCTTGTCTCTCAAAATCTGTGTATTACAGATTGTCTGTCCTAATTTTTAAAGATAATTTAGTATTATTGAACAGTAACACACTCATGACACAGAACCAAAAAGAAAACCAAACCAAATGTACAAGTATGAAGATATTCTCTGCCATATAGCTTTTGCCTGAAGAGA
The DNA here is from genome assembly GCA_013397055.1 of Pachycephala philippinensis. Lineage (NCBI taxonomy): Eukaryota > Metazoa > Chordata > Aves > Passeriformes > Pachycephala > Pachycephala philippinensis. Next base: position 6,948 of record VWZT01014555.1, on the reverse strand, counting down.
GAAAGGATCATGTCTTGTCTTCTTAATCCCAAACAAAACAATCTTGAACACATAATTATCCACTAAAATCTCAGAAATGGAGGACAGGAATAGTCTTGTTTGCCTTGTTATGTTCTTTGACTTTTCTCCAAATATGAAAAGGTTTTTTCCACCAGGATCAACAGGAACATGGACCAAGTTTAATATTACATAAAATATAACATGCAGATTGTATAAACATGAGAAAGGCATTAAGCCTCTATTCTGGAGAATAGGGTAGCATTTCTTATTTTTCAAATGATGTATTACATCAAACCATATAACCTCTCCATCAAATAATCTCTTCAGTTTTTGTTTTTACAAATAGTAATAAATTTGCCCATCTTCTTTTGCGAGAAGTTAAAATATTCGTTTATCAATTCAGGACCCCAGAGCAGCAGAACCAGAGAAAGTTGAATTCTCATACAGAACACAAAAAATCTATCAAAAGAATGTCATGAGGCAGGGTGAAATGGTAGGCATGTAAAGAACTAGAGGTGTATTTAGGATCAGAAGAAATAAGGGCAGAGGCAAGGAAGCTGACACTGTCTGGGTGCTTCCGCCTAATGTTTTCCAGCACATGGCTGTTCTGCGGATCTTTTTTCATTAAATATCTTCTGTTCTGTTGCCAAGAATTACATGGGAGGAGATTGACAAATCCAGTGATTTTTCTAGACCCTGCTGCCAAATGTGTGCTAACTCTATGCTTTGAATATCCACGGTCAGAAAAAAAAAATTTTAGTCAGAATGCACACTGCCTGACCTGAAGGAAAGCATTCAACCATAACATATATACTGTAAGAACTGGAAAGATTATTTCTGTTGAATCGGATAATCTCTAGCAGATATTGCCTTGCTTACAAGTTTCAGTTATTCCTGACTTCCTTTTTTAAATGTATACTCACTTGAAATGTACGTATGTTGCTTACTTGTAGGAAAATGAATAATCAGGATATAAAAGAAACCTTTGTTGTTACCTGTTTTAACAACAATGCAGGGATACTTCTTTACATGCCCTTGAGTGTTTGATTTGAAGTGTGATTGCATTTATTTGAAACATGTGAACAGTCCCATTATGACTGGGATCCTTTAAGAACTTTCCAAACTACAGAAAGGGTGGTGGGTGGGTATGTTCTGCATGCATATGTGAGTTTAGGTACTTTAATAGTGCCTTTACATGCAAATCTATGCACACTATGTAGTTTTGAGCAAGCTACTGCTGAAGAAGTATTTTCTGCTTTTTGGCAAACGTCCTTTTCCTTCTACATCAAAATATCCATCTAAACTGTAATTGCTCTTTTTAGATGCGAGACGCTTACTTTCTCTGCTTGCTCTGTTGCTTTCTCCACGGTCAAACTGAACAATCCTATCATACGCTAAGCACCAAACCATTGTGAACTTCCAGCAGGCCTGCCACACACCCCCAGAAAAGACACAAAAACTGTCTCTCCCAAATGTGACAGCACTGGGATTGATTTTATGCTGGCAAAGGTGTGCCCACAGGGTACTCATAAATTCACCTAATGTTATATACAGCTTGCATGAATAAATACACTACAATATATAGCATGCATGTGTGAGGAATTACTTTGGTCTCTAATTCTTCTGGGAGAGGGAGGGGAAGATTGTATTTTTCCCATGTAGGCTATTGTTGTACCATTTCCTTTGGTGCCAGAGGCTAATAAGTTGTGCTTACAGAATGACTAAAAGGTAGCATCTGAAAACTTTAGAACACTAAAAAAATGCATTTATTTCAAAGGTTAGACATAAATACTACAGCTATACTTTCTTTACACCCAAAAGGTATGCTACCACTGCCTCAGCAAAAACAGTTTCTTTAGCTATTTCAAAGTGTGTATTTATGGTTTCTCTTACCTGCTATAACATGCCATCCTATTATGACCATGTGTTCTCTGATCTATGTAAAAACACTGATTATATTAACAAATTCAGTTCAAATTCTTGTGCATTTCTACTCCAAGCCTACACCAAATTTCACAGATTTGCTGTTAGGGAGATGATTCTGCTCTTAAACATGATTTACACAACAGAGAGAAACTACACAAAGAAATGCAGGCTGTGAAAGTCAGAAAGAGGTTAGTCTTCACAGCATTAGCCATTTGGTTTTAGGTATCTTGGTCCCAACTTCCCACAGTCTGAATGTTTTCTCTTTAGCGCAGCAAGGTGGCAAAGGTGAGATCCTCAGCTGGGGTAAATCAGTAGTAAGTTCCATTAACTTATCAAAATTATGTCAGTTAATATTGCTGAAGATCTGTCTTACTATAATTTGATTGACACAGAAAAACAAGTAGATGTTCTGCTTGGAATTAGTTTACAAAAATAATAGTACCATAGAAGAACTTTTGAGTAAAACAAAGGATAGCATGCAGTACTTTGTGTGTCTCTGAAGGCAAACCTAGTTTTTTGTGTGTCTCTGAAGACAAACCAGAGTTTAGTTGGCTCTAACTACACTGATACACAATTTTCCCAGTCTTTCTGCCTCCTTTGAGCAAAGCAAACTTGGAAAGAGCCAAACAGAATTAGATGGTAAGATCTAGAACAGATTTATATTAATCCTATGTAATTTCATACAAACTTAATGTGAACTGTATTTTGAAACCAGCTTCACAGGACAGTATTTCTTATTTTCCATGATGTAATTTATTTTGGTGAAATAATACTGAACCTGGAAAAAGCTCAGAAAAAGTGCAGGAGAGAAAGCTGACTGACAAAACCATTCAGGGAATTGCTTGAGTTGTTTACAAAAGCTGAAACTCAAACCTACCAGAACACACAGCCTTAGCTAAACCTACATTTTCTAATATTAAGGTTCAGTCTGCTCTTTGTACCTTAGACTAGCATACAAATGAAGCATGGAGAGTATATTTAGCATTACAATACTTCAGTTTTCCTCTATGTTTTTCTTCTATTATATAGTTTATATATAATAATGGGAAGCTTTCTTTTGGCAAACAAGCTGATTAGGTGTTCCATTTAATAACATGATGCAAAAAATGCTTTCTTCAAACAAGGCCCCTGTTCCTTTTCTGACCAAATGGAATTCTGTCAGCTCTTTTGTTTGTACATGTATAACCTGTACTGAATCAAAGGGAATAATGTAATTACGGTACACTGAGGTAAGCTTTTTGCTCACTAATACTGTAAGAGCCAAACATCTTACCTGCTGTCTTCTTCCAGCCTTATCATTTGTTGTTTCCCACAAACCACTGCCACAGTAACTACACTGTTTTAAATTAGGTTTCTTTTGAAACCTATGTCTGCTTCCACAGATCAACTTTCATATGTGATGCATATACTCATCCTCATATGATGCAGTATGGGTACAGCTAGTGTCAGAGCATGTAGATCCATTTGAACTCTGAACTTTATGTTGCAGAGTCACAAAAAATGTGAAATCATAAAAATACAGAAGAAAGATCTAACTCGAGGTACAGGGTCCAGCTGTTGGTATTGAAACTGAAAATATTAGATTTATTCCAAATGCACAGTTGTCTGTCAGAGTGTGGCAACAGAGTTGGCTGGCTATGTGGTAGTACGAAGTCTTAAAAGCAGTGGTTTAATCAGAAAAAAAAAATCATCCTCGGGATCTGATAAAGCTCTCTGTAACAGGTGAAGTATGGGATAGCTGAAGAACTCTTGTCCTGTGCAGCTGAAGATGTCTGTGTCCAAGTGTGCTAACCTAGCACATCACACAGTGTACTGTGAAACCTGTGCCTTGAGACCAGCTCTGTAATACTGGGGACAACTGAGTTTTCTTGTTCACTAGATCTTGACACCAGCTGAATAAAATTAGGTTACTGAGCCAGTAATCCTACAAGGAGAGGCCTAACCATAGAAATCAAAGTGACATGTGGGAAATGCTGAGCCAGTAACACAAAAAAATACAGAAGTGCTCTGATAGCAGCTCCTTTTTTGAGATGGGAACCTGTATAGCAGTCTGGCTGTTGACACCAAAGCAGCTTACCAGGGCAAAACAGTTCCCGTGTTTAAATCACATGTCTCTTGACATCAAGCTACTAAAAAAAGAGGCTCTGATGATCCAGTGAGTGAAAAGGGTTGTGACATCATCCCAGTTAGTAATTACTTAGCCAAAACTTTGTAAAGAGTCTGTGCCTTGATGTCAAACAAACCAGACAGAGACACTGGCTCAGCAACATTCAAACTTGGACACTGGACAAACAAGAGGGCATTTCTGAGCCAGTGTAAAAGGGGTTTATGCCTTAGCTTTATCACAGCAAGGTAGCTGTATTTACAGAATAAAAAGACAAAAAGGCTGTACCTTGGCATCAGCCCAGCAATTGAGAACTGCTAAGTCAATGAGCTTAGGCCACTATTTGTCCCTCCAGGAATGCTCAGCAGTACCACCGTGAAGCAAACAGAGAGACCAAAACTCTCCATTCCATATTCTAACAGTGGGAACAGCATAGCATTTTAAAAATGTCCCTGTATCTTTACTGACTACTGAAGAAAAGATTAATGAAGTTTCAAGGTAAAAGAATCTCAGGTTAGAACAGAAGTAGCAAGTGCTTGATTTCAGGTTTACCCAAACTTCAGAGCCTTTTACTAGTAAAAAGAATATAATTATTTAATTGAATTCAGGCTGGAAGTCCTCCATTTTTGTGTCCTTTGTGGGAAGTCTTCCTTCTCATATTCCCATGTAACTTCAGCTCCTTCTTCTCTCCATGGTAAGACAAGAGAACCTCTCACTAACTTGAATTAGTTGGGGAGAGGATGATTTTGTCAGTTTTCTAAATTAATTCACAATAGCACAGTAAATTGCAGACAGAAATGAGAGTGGTGAATGCACAAGTACATCAGAAATGTTTCCCTATTTCATTGCCACCATGTGCACATATCACATAGCAAGAACACACATGCACCCCCTCCCCTCCCACACACGTGGGTTTTCTTGCCTCTTCTTCATCCTATACTACAAAATATACTACAGATTCTGCCCTAACACACAATACAATGCAGTGCACTGCAGCATCTTCCATGAAGTAACATTTACTGACCTCCCCTTCTCTGCTTGATTTAACAGACTCTGGAAATCCTGCAAGACTCAGTTGTTTTCTTACTTCCATGTAATCTGTACATTCACTGAACCAACTTTTACACAGAATTTTACTGGTTTTGGAATTCAAGAAAATAGATAGAGTGGTTAACTTCTGAATGGCAGAAGTGAAGATCATATTGACTATAAAGTCAAACAGTTATAGAACTAGTATGCAGCGGCTGTTTTCCCTTAACTTCTACCATGTCAACTTTAAAACAGGGAATAATGTATTCTCATTTTGAGAATGCAGATTTGTAACTAAAGACTTCTTTCATATAATATTTTGTATTATATTTC
>VWZT01014550.1:31423-44215 GCA_013397055.1 Pachycephala philippinensis | reverse complement strand
CCACAGATAGATCCCACAGTCAGATCCCACAGCCAGATCCCACAGATAGATCCCACAGCCAGATCCCACAGATAGATCCCACAGCCAGATCCCACAGCTGGATCCCACAGCCAGATCCCACAGCCAGATCCCACAGCCAGATCCCACAGCCGGATCCCACAGCCGGGCACACACCATGGGATGGGGCCACCTCGCACCTCGGCCCCTGGGCTGGCAGTGCCACCTCCCAGGCAGCTGGTGGCTGGGGCCGTTTGACCCCTGAGGTCCCTTCCAAGCCGACCCCTCCCGTGCCCCTGGACATTCCCCGGGTGCTCGGAGCTCCTCGGGACAGGGACGAGCCTGGGTGGGCAGGGGCGGGGGCTGCGGCTGCTGGTTGCTGCAGGAATTGCTCCTTCCTGAAGGTAAAAAGGGGAATTGACTCGGGACAACCCGGACCCAGTGTTTGGGTGCCTCCTCCTGCCCCGACCCCACAGGCACTGACAGCACAGGGCTGATGGAACTCCAGGCAGGCATTTCAGAAACGCTCATTAATTAAAAAACCCTCTTTGGGTCAAAAAGTTCCAAATGAGAAGTTTCTACAAGATTTTACGCTGCAGTTTGATTTTACACTGCTTTTTCTATCTGAGCAGGGCTGGAAAGCTACTTTGCTGTCCGCAGGGAAGAGGACACAGGATGGGCAGTGCTGGGTTAGTGCTGCATTCGATGGTCTTAAAGGTCTGTCCCAACCTAAATGATTCCATGATTCTATGGTTATCAGCTGCCCCGGTGGCCAGGGGACAAGGACAGGTCACCCTTGTGCCCAAGGACAGGGACAAGGACAGGTCACCTGTGTGTCCAAGGACAGGTCACCTGAATGTCCAAGGACAGGGACAAGGACAGGTCACCCGTGTGTCCAAGGACAGTCCCCCATGTGCCCAAGGACAGTCACCCATGTGCCCAAGGACAGGGACAAGGACAGGTCACCTGTGTGTCCAAGGACAGGTCACCCGTGTGTCCAAGGACAGGTCACCTGAATGTCCAAGGACAGGTCACCCGTGTGTCCAAGGACAGATCACCTGTGTGTCCAAGGACAGATCACCCGTGTGCCCAAGGACAGGGACAAGGACAGGTCACCTGTGTGTCCAAGGACACCCCACCTGAGTGGTGGCTGCAAGGCCAAACCCTCCCTTGCAGGGTTGGGAGCAGGAGCCACAATTTGGGAGGCTTTGGCCAGGATTTTGGGGCAGGGACCTGAGGAAGAGGCACCCAGAGGGGGGCCACCTCCATCCCCGGGGACTTCCAAACTCGGCCAGACAAAGTCGGGGCTGAGCTGCTGTGGTGCTCGAGGTGGCACTTCGGTGGGGTGACCCCCAGTGATCCCCTACAGTCCATATTTCTGTCAGTCCTGTCCCTGCTGCTCGCTCCAGACATGGAGTTTTCCATGATCCCGTCCTACAGAAGTTAATCCCACAGCCCTGAGCTTTATTTGCCTTTAGGGTGAGAGCTGTGGCTTTGTCTGCTGTAAATAACCCTCAGCATCTGCAAATGCCCCACTTCATTAACCCTGCTAATTAGCGAGACAGGCAGCAACAGCCCCGGGGTGGGAACCTCTGGACACCCCCTGGGATAACCTGTGCCACAGTGGAATGGACATTTATTCCTCCGGACCCCCCGAGATAACCTGTGCCACAGTGGAGTGGACATTTATTCCTCTGGACCCCCCGAGGTAACCTCTGCCACCACGGAATGGACATTTATTCCTCCGGACCCCCCGAGATAACCTGTGCCACAGTGGAGTGGACATTTATTCCTCTGGACCCCCCGAGGTAACCTCTGCCACCACGGAATGGACATTTATTCCTCCGGACCCCCCGAGATAACCTGTGCCACAGTGGAGTGGACATTTATTCCTCTGGACACCCCGAGGTAACCTCTGCCACCACGGAATGGACATTTATTCCTCCGGACACCCCGAGATAACCTGTGCCACAGTGGAGTGGACTTTTATTCCCTCTCTGTGTCCCGGGAGTGCCAGTGAGAGGTGGCACAGTGAGCTCTCTGTGCCTGCTCGCTCCAGGGACAGCGGGCTGGGATTCCACATGGAAAAACAGCTCCACACAGCAGCACCGGCTCTGCCTCGGCTCCCGGGGGAGGCTGCGAAAATCCCCGCTGCCGATGGCTCCGCTGGGCTCAACCCCCGCGTTTCAGGAGCTTTTGGGATGTTTTCCTTACTCCTCCTATCGCTCTCCCTGTGCTGTGTGCCACTGACGGGGAGAGAAGTTAAAAATAAAGCTGTGCTATTAAGCAGGAGGAAAACACTCATTTAAGTGCTATTTATACGCCTGTGGAGACCGTTCCTGGAAATGCTTCAGCAGCTCCAGCTGGTCACCCAGGGAGCGAGGAACTCAGCAGCTCCTGAGCCTTATTTACACATGGCCACAGCCCTGGGGCCAGCCGGGAGCCCTTTTTCTGCTCTGAGGGGATGAAACTGAGGAAACACGATCCAGGACCCCTCATGGGCTCCTTGCCGGACCCAGGGTGATCATGGAGGCCAAGATCCTGAGAATCCTGGGATCACTGGGATGGGAAATCCCTCCCAGCCCGCGGAGTCCCAGCTGTGCCCATCCCCACCTTGTCCCCAGCCCAGAGCTGAGTGCCACCTCCAGGAATTCCTTGGGCACCTCCAGGGATGGGCACTCCAAACCTCCCTGGGCAGTGCCAATCCCTGAGCACCCTTTCCATGGGGAAATTCCTGCTGATGCCCACCCTGAGCCTCCCCTGGCCCAGCCTGAGGCCGTTCCCTCTCCTCCTGTCCCTGTTCCCTGGGAGCAGAGCCCGACCCCCCCGGCTGCCCCCTCCTGTCAGGGAGTTGTGCAGAGCCACAATCACAGAATTGATTAGGCTGGAAAAGACACCCAAAATCATCGAGTCCAGTCACCAACCCAGCACCACTCAGCACTAGGCCATGTCCTCAAGTGCCACATCCCCGTGGTTTTTGAGCACTTCCAGGGATGACAGCCCCGCCCTTCCTGGATGACTCCACCACTGCCCTGGGCAGTCTGCGCCAGGGCTTGACAACCCTTTCAGTGAAGAAAATTTTCCTCCTGTCTAATCTCAACCTCAAAGGTCATGAGCCTTACCATGAGGAAGTTGTCCATCTGCCAGATAAGGAGCAAATCTTCCCACAGGAAGGTTGAGAAAACCCCACGAGCAGAGCCACATGCACTGGCACTGCAGCACTGGGAGCCAGTGGGGCAGCTTGGGTTACTCAGAATTCCAGAATTCCAGAATGGTTTTAGTTGGGAGAGACCTTAGAGCCCATCCCATCCTCCCTGCCATGGGCAGGGACACCTCCCACTGTCCCAGGCTGCTCCCAGCCCCAGTGTCCAGCCTGGCCTTGGGCACTGCCAGGGATCCAGGGGCAGCCACAGCTGATCGGGGCAGTGAAGGTTTAGGACATTTCGGAAGGTCCCGCCGGTTTTGGGGGATCAGCACCACGGAGAGCAGCATCCTCACCACAGCCGGGCTCCAGCACCCTTCCCAAAAGCCGAGGAGCACCGCGGGCTGTCCCTGCCTGTTCCTGGGGCCGTGCAGTGGGAACGGCAGCCCTGCCTCCCACCAGCGCAGGAGGAGTGGGACCGGAGCTGGGACAGGGCAGGAGCGGGACTGGGAGCACTGGTGGGGCTGGGCAGTGCCCACAGCCCCCGGGTGAGCTGGAACGGGCCGAGGGCACGGCCACCCCTCAGCGGCCAGGAGCAGAGTGCCAAATAAATCACTGGCAATTAATCCTGGGAGCAGCCTCCATCCCAAAGCTGGTTTGCATCCATCACGGTCTCGTTATCAGGGGGAAATGCAAACTCACAAAAACATATCCCAATTAAGTGCTTGGAGCTCAATGAGCCTTCGGCTCCCATTCCAGTCCCGCTGCACTCTCAGAGTGCCAGGGAAACCTTTTGAAGTAGTCAATGATTATTTTAACAATTCGACTTATTTTCAAATGATTTACCCAGCAAAATAGCAATTTCTAACTTCCTTGGATTCATTGAACCAAAGAGCTCTAATCTGTCATATAATTAAACTACTCATTAAGACTTTTCCTGGCTGGAAGAATCAAATCTCGGAGGCACCTGACCTTTGGGCATTTCAGCCTTTCACACTCCACTTACCCAGTTGTCTTGAAATTGCCTATTAGTGACTGCCTGGCTTTATGGGCTTTCCAAAGAGTATTTGGAGGGGAAGACGTAACACTAAATAAATCTATTACTAATAGCTCCATTTCTTTTTAATTCCAGAGTCCTGACAGGGAATGCAGCCCTCGTTCCCTGTAGGTGTGCTTTGCCATCTCAATTAATTCCTCCCTGGGAAAGCCTGGCAGAGGCACTGCTCACTTTTGGTTTTCAACAAATGGCTGAGACCACGGGGGCCTGTGGGGAGATCAGGAGATTCTTCCAAACCATTGCCACCAAAATCTGCTGAGCACACAGGAACGTGCACCTCCAAAACATCACAAACGGAGTTTGCAGATGGCCGAGTCTGTGACCTTTGGTTCTGCTTTACCCAGTGAAAGGGTACAACAAAAATGGGGAAAACTTTCCCAGCCTCTGCCAAACGCTGCAGTCTCTGTGGACGAGAGCAGTGTGAATATTGACGGGACAGGATGAGCCAAACTGCAGGAATTGGAGCAAATTAAAGGAAGGTCAGCCCAAGGACGGGCTGGACACAGCAGGGCACGGGGATGGGCACACCGACATCCCACAGGAGCTGCTTTTACCGTGGGGTTTCTGTCCCAAAATAGAGCAGATTTTGGCTTTTTTCTTCTTCAGGGGACAGGACACAGGGAATGGCTTCCCACTGCCAGAGGGCAGGGATGGGTGGGATCTTGGGAATTCCTGGCTGGGAGGGTGGGGAGGGGCTGGGCTGGAATTCCCAGAGCAGCTGTGGCTGCCCCTGGATCCCTGGCAGTGCCCAAGGCCAGGCTGGACACTGGGGCTGGGAGCAGCCTGGGACAGTGGGAGGTGTCCCTGCCATGGATGGGATTTGAGGTCCTTCCCACCCAATCCATTCTGGAATTCTGGGATCTCCCACAGCAGACCCTCCACTGGAGCAGGTGAGGCAGGAGGAGAAGTCAGTGGATGCTGGACACGGAGCTGAGTTCCATCCCTGTGCCCACACAGGAGCAGAGTGAGGAGAGCTCAGCCTCTGCCCATCCAGCAGGGCTGGAATCTGGGGCTGGGAATTCTCTGAGTGCCCGGCTCAGTGATTTTTGGTTTCCTGCTCTGTGGCAGTGACTGATCTGAATCTCCCCTTTATCAACCTGCCTCAGCAGCTCCTGCCTGGCACAGCCAGGGAACAGAGCTCTCTGGGATTCCCCATGGAGCAGCCTTGGAAAGGTCAGCACGGCCCGGGCTGGGCTCCCTGCCCAATTCACAGAGCACAACGAGCCCTGATGCTCCTGAGCCATCCCATGGGATCCTGCTGCTCCTGTGCCATCCCTGCCTCCCCATCCCACAGATCCTGCTGTCCTGTGCCATCCCAGCCTCCCCATCCCACAGATCCTGCTGTCCTGTGCCATCCCATGGGATCCTGCTACTCCTGAGCCATCCCATGGGATCCTGCTGCTCCTGAGCCATCCCACAGATCCTGCTGTCCCGTGCCATCCCACAGATCCTGCTCTCCTGTGCCATCCCCACCTCACCATCCCACAGATCCTGCTGTCCCGTGCCATCCCACAGATCCTGCTCTCCTGTGCCATCCCACAGATCCTGCTGTCCTGTGCCATCCCACAGATCCCGCTGTCCTGCCCTTGACAGAGGGAACTGAGACACCACAATTAAATGATATTTAAATTGGCCTGGGCTCCCAACAACCTCTGTTTGTTTGGAAGATCCATGTTCCTGCTGGCTGCTCCTGACACAATCATTTGAGGGAACTAATCAGAGGAAAACACTGGAATGAAGTGTCTGAGTTCCAACAAAAGGAGTTAAAAAAAAAACCAAAAACCAAACAGAATTTGAGGGCATCACTGCCATTCCCAGGACATTATTTATACCCATATCTCGCTTTAGTGCATCATTAGGTACCTTGAAGTAATCAAAAGGAAAAGATCATTAAGGAAAATAATCTGCAGAGCCATTAGTTTGAGTTTTGAAGGAGTGAAAGGATGTTCTGGCACGGCAATGATGAACTACCCGAATAAACAATGAGGAGAGATGAGATTCTGCTTGAAAGGCCACAGTCAGAAGTGCTGGATCAAATAACAAGGATTTCTTCCGAATTCTTGGAATTTTTTTAGTCTGATATGCAGGAAGAAGAAAAATGGGAACTAATCAAGCACAGGATGAGAGTGGGGTGGAACAAAATGAGCTGTAAGGTCCCTTCCAACCCAAACCATTCTGTATTTGGCACCGGGGAGGAGAACAACGCGACACAGGGAAGGCAGAGGCAGCTGGGCTCCAGGGAAAGGTGGAACTCAGTGACAAGGAGGTGGAAGTGGAGCAGGGTGAGGTGAATTCCAGGATCCTGCAGCCCCAGCTGAAGCAGCAGCACTGAAATGCTCTGGCAGGGGACCGAGGCTGCTCTGGAGGCACCAGCAGCCTCCCCAAATCCTGGAGCTCCACGTGGATCCCACAGGAGGCTGGGAATGGTTCCCTGGACAGGGCTGAAGCAGCCTGGCCATGGATTCCCGAAGGGATTCTCAGCCCTTTGGGATACAGGGACATGGCTTCCAGGGGGATTAAAACCCAAGAAGGTCAGCTAAAAAATCTGCACTACTCCAAGTTTCCGGGTCTAATTACCAAACCTGAACGGGGAATGCAGGAGAAGAATTAAGAGCCAGGTTTTTTGCTTTTTGACTTATCCCAGCTGTGTTTTGCCGGGGGCTGGTGCTTAGTGGAACATCAGAGGGGAGCACAGCAATATGAATATTAACAGCTCCGAGAGGTGCACAGGAGAATTCAGAGACAAAGATGAAAGAAAGAAATGCAGTTGTTTGCCTTTCTCTTTAATGGCATCCAGAGCCAGACCCTACATTTCTAACAGGTATGTTTGGCTGAGCTACAGAAGTCAAAATGCTTCAAAGAAATGAAGAGAATCTGCTCAGTGGCAGGCCCTGCCCTGCCCCAGCTCCTTCCACACCCAGCCCGGCCCAGGGGGCCCAGGGAGCCTCCTGGCAGGGTGGGATGGGCACAGCAAACCCTGTGCCCAATACAGAACCATGGCATTGCTGAGGCTGGGAAACCCCTCTGAGCCCATCGAGTCCAACCTTCCCCAGCACTGTCCTGTGTCCCCAAGTGCCACATGCACGGGGCTTTAAACACCCCCAGGGATGGGGACCCCAATTCCCAGCCCATTCCCACTGCAGGCAGAGGGTGCAGTCACTGCTGGGAGGGGGGATGGCACACCCCAAATTCTGTGTCAGCGTCAGAACAAATCCCCAAACTCCAGCATTGACACCCCTCCTCCAGGTTTCTCTGCCCATCTGGAAGGAGGTTTCATGCCTCTGGTTCCGTGTGTTCCTCATCAGTCTCAGCTGCATTTAACAGGTAATGACGGCTCCTTAAACACAGCCAGAAATGTGCATTCCAGTGTCACCTCTCCCTGCAAACTCCACATTTCCCTCCCTTGGCTGTGCACTCGGGGGCAAAGAGGAAAACACTGCTGAGATTCCATTGCTGGGGACATCCCGAAGTTATGGGGTCACCGTGGGAGAGGGGCTGGGGACGAGGGCAGTGGCAGGACAGGGGGATGGCTTCAAGCTGTAGAAGGGTGGATTTAAACTGGGAATTGGGAAGGAATTCCTGGCTGGAAGGGTGGGGAGGGGCTGGGCTGGAATTCCCAGAGCAGCTGTGGCTGCCCCTGGATCCCTGGCAGTGCCCAAGGCCAGGCTGGACACTGGGGCTGGGAGCAGCCTGGGACAGTGGGAGGTGTCCCTGCCATGGCAGGAGTGGGATGGGTGGGATTTAAGGTCCCTTCCAATCCAAACCATTCTGGAATTCCATGTTTATCCTGGTTGCCAAAACAGCCAGGTGCTCATTCTGATCATAAAACACAACCTGCAGGTTAAAAAGGGGATGTAACAAGTACCACATCAGCCATTGCTGCACAGAACACGTCCAGGGGCTGCCAGACTTTTCCTGTGCTATCCCCACCTCCCTTCCCAACACTTCCTTTTCCTCAGGAACTGATTTCACTGAGACATTTGCAACATCACACTTGGAGATGTTTAATTGTGTCAGGCCGCTCCGGATCTGCTGGGAGCCAGCCCTTCCTCTCCTGAAGCAGCAAAGGCTTGGGGAGATTTTCTCCTCATGAGCTTCAGCTCCAAGGCTGAGCCATCCTGGAGTGATTCCCGTGGACTCCAGCCCGGGATTGCCTGGCTGGAAACAAAGCAGCTTTGTAATGCTCAGTTCAGGCCTCGGGAGAAAGAGCTCCTGTGGATGGAACACACAGAGAAGGTGTCCCAGAGGGAGGGCAGGTTGAATTATTGTCCTGGAACAGACAGCAAGTTGGAGGAGTTGGGTCTGGGCTGTCACAGGGAGCAGGATCCATCCCACTGGAGCTGCAGCAGGGGCACAGGAACCGCAGTGGGGACAGGGATGGACGGCCAGGGGCAGGTTCTGTCTGACCTCTGTGTCCAGAGCCATGAGAAGGATGGGATATCAGAGCCCCACTTCTCCTCCCCAGTGGAAAATACAGAATGGTTTGGGTTGGAAGGGACCTTACAGCTCATTTTGTTCCACCCCGTTGTCCCACACACCCTGGGCTTGATTAGTTCCCATTCTTCTTCTTCTTCCTGCATATCAGACTAAAAAAATTCCAAGAATTGAGAAGAAATCCTTGTTATTTGATCCAGCACTTCTGACTGTGGCCTTTCAAGCAGAATCCCATCTCTCCTCATTGTTTATTTGGGTAGTTCATCATTGCCGTGCCAGAACATCCTTGGGGTGGGCAGGGTTTGTGGGAGCTGGATTCCCTTTGTGAATTTGGTACCGAGCCAAGTCTGGGTTTTTGACTGACTGAGCGGGGTCTGAACCAGGCCAGAGCAGCAAAGGTGACAGCCAGGGGGGGAGCTGAGCCCCTCCACCCTCACACCCCTGCCCGGCCTGCCCCGTGTCCCTGGTTTTGCCAGCTGAGTGCCCAAGGATCTCATTTGTCAGCACAACCCTAAGCACAGCTCCTGTTGCTTCCACCAAAACATCCCCACCACTAAATCCCTGTTCGTTTTCTGACAGCCTGTTACCAAATCAGGGCCCAGCTGTATTAGCTTTCATCTCATAAACTGCTGCCCTTTCAGCTGTTTATTTCCTCATAAAAATAAATAGACTCTCATCAGCTCATTTTGGTATTTACCCTCTAATAAAGGAAAGCCAGCAGGCGTCACACCTCCCCCTGCCCCCGTTGTGATGCGCTGACAATCCATTGCCTATCAAAAAACCCACTTTAAAGAGATTTTCCTGCCACTTGATGGAGTCTGTCTGCCAAGCCCGGGCGCTGAGAAATGCCCAATTTCCCGGTGTTAGAACGTGCCCCGGTGAGATACCAGGGCCGTTCCATGGGAGCCCATCAGCGAGCTCCCGCCGCAATCCCCCTGAGCCACGCAGCCCGAGCAAAACCCCGATCCCAGAGCCCTCTGAACCCGATCCCAGAGCCCTCTGAACGCTCCAGAAACCAGCGCTGTTAGCGGCAGGGGCAACGCTGGCAGCTGGAGCACAGAGAGCTGTGTTTGTGCTCACGGAGCTGTGCCCGTGATTACCCACCCCAGAGCCGGTGTGAGACAAACAGGAGGGGACCTGGCACCGAGCTCCGTGAGCCCTTTTATTATTTTATCAGTCCCACACACAGGAGATGACACAGGCTCCCGTAGCCACAGAATTCCAGAGAATTTCCTGGTCACAGACCATTCTTAAAAGTGTTTCAGCCAATGGCATTCCTATAAAAACTCCAGACAGTTCTCTTAACCAATCTCTGACAGTGCCCGTGTGCTTGTTATAGACAATCCCTGCTTGTTTTAGGCCTTGCACAGGATTCCATTGCTCAGCCCAGCTTTATCTATCTCACTGAGCAGAATTTTGGCAGCTCTGAGAGCTGTCTCAGCCGAACCTAGAAGCTTGGACCATTGTTTCAGTGCCCTTGCCTGTTATATATTTGTATCTTCTTAAAGTTCCTGCAGGCGAAGCTGATCTCTAAACTCTTTCCCTATAATTCTGAAACCTGCTTTTATTTCTCAGGCCCTAAAATCCTTTTACCTTTTCCTGTGTTTCCTACACCCCAGAGCCACCACACATGCACGCACACACAGACACACACACAGACACACACCAGGAGCGGCTGTGCCGAGTGCTGCCCACGCTTCGGGGGCTGCCACAGCCTCGACACAGCCACGGCTCTTTGGGTTTGCAGGAAAAGCCAAGAGCTGTGCGTTTAAAGCCTCTTTGGGGCCCTGCTGGCCCCAGGTCCCCTGGGAGGGCAGGGATGGGCACGGCTGTGCCAGCACTGGGGGCCGTGGCTGGAGGTGCCCAGCGGGACTGGGACAAGCCGTGGGAACCATGGGAGGATCCCAAAGGCAGGATCCCTTCCCTGCTGAGGAGCTGCATCCAGCTGGAAAGGGCTCCCCACCCCAGCAGCAGCTGCCTTTCACCCCAGCAGCACTCCTGCACCCTGACCTGGCACCACGGTGCCTCCCCAGGGGTGACGGGGCTGCAGCAGCTTCTGTTCCAGGTTATTTCCCTCTAGGAGCTCTCAGAGCACGAGCTTCGCCTTCCAGAGGTGGAATGAAACTGGGAAGTGGAAGGTCAGAACACACAAAAAGAGGTCACTGATAAAGGTGCTTTGAGCGAGGGCAGGTCCTCCTGAAGGACCCAGGGCTGCAGGAACAAACTCAGGATTTCCGGGATCTCTGAGGAGGATGGCAGGAAGGTTTTCCTTCTCTTCTGCTCACTTTTTCCCTCTTGCAATTAGGATGAGGGAGAGCTTCCTCTGCACACAGAATCCCGGAGTGGTTTGGGTTGGAAGGGACCTTAAATCCCACCCATTCCCACCCCTGCCCTGGCAGGGACACCTCCCACTGTCCCAGGCTGCTCCCAGCCCCAGTGTCCAGCCTGGCCTTGGGCACTGCCAGGGATCCAGGGGCAGCCACAGCTTCCCTGTGCAGTGCAGCACCACTCACCTTTCATCCATCTCATCACCCATTTTTCTAAGTTTTGGAGTAAATAAATCTGTTTCAGATTTATCAGACTTTTAATCACCCCTTTCCTCAGAAACCCAAGGCCCAGGGGCTGGGCCAGCAGGGCCCAGGGGGGCTCAGCCTGGCACAGCTGTGACACCGAGGGACGCTTGGGAATGGGAGAGGATCCAGCACGGGGCTGGAGAACCCCTGGGGCCTCAGCCCATCATCCTGCAGGATGGACAGACACATTCCCAGGACAGACACGTTCCCAGGACAGACACGTTCCGAGGACAGACACATTCCCACCCCTTCCCTGCTGACAGAGACGTTCCAGCTGTGCTGCTCCGTTGGGATATACACACACATTCCATACAGATATTTTACAGACCCTCGGATTTTCTCCCAGCAAACGCTGTCCCAGCAGCTCCCAGGCTCAGGGTTAATAAAGCACCTTCCAGCCCTGAATTAATCAGGCTCATGGCAATTTGGGATCTGCGGTTTCTGCTGGAGGTGGGAATTTTCCTGTGTTGTTAAAAGCCACTTAATTTGAGGCCCAGAATTGCTGATAAGGGCTGGACAGGCTGGGCTGGGCTGCAGCGAGCAGCTCTCATCACCCTGGGGCTTCCTCTGCTTCCTCCCACAGCCCCAGCTCCACCCAGCCAGGTACGCCCCAAAATCCTGGAACCCTGGAACCCAGGAAGTGCTCAGGGTGGAAAAGACCTTCAAGATGATCATGGCAGGGGGTGGAGCTGGGTGAGCTTTAAGGTCCTTCCAACCCAAACCTTTATGGGGTTTTGGGATAATATTTATAGAAAACGAGGAAGACAAAAAACCCTACAAACCCCGTAAGCCCCCAGGGCTGTTTCCAGGTGCCCTTCCCGAGCCTTTGCATTCCCTGGAGCACTGATAATTCCCAGGGATGCAGAGGGAGCAGCTCTTCCCTCAGCCTGGGCCGGCTGCAGCAGCCTTTTCCCTCCCTGGGAGGCACAGAGGGGCTGTGAGAGAGCTGCAAGCCCGGCTGGTTCTGAGCAAGGACCTCGGCAGTCTGCACTATCCCATTTTCCTTTAAACCGCCTCAAAAAGGTCACGCTAATGATGTTTACCATCAAGTAATAAATGTGAGCACTTCTCCTCTCCGCAGCCGGAGCCGGAGATGGGAGAGGTGCCTGTGTTTGTTTTCCAGTTCATCAGCAGGCACCGAACCCAGCGAGGCACAACACGGCCGTCCCCAAACGGTGACATTTGCAAATACTCCTCTCCTGACGGTTGTTTTCTGAAACCCGCCACTGGAAATGGCATTTAATGCCTTTTTTTGACGCTGGCTTTGTGTCTTTAACAAACCCCACAGCAGCCAGCCCCTCCCTCAGCGTGCCCTGCAGCGATGCGGCTCTGCAAGGGTTAATGGGAACCGAGCCCCGTGGAAAAGACAAAGCTATTAGCTGAGTAATTAAAGTTCTTCCTTAATCCAGATAAGACTGCAAGCAGGAGTAATTAATTACGAACCTCACGGCCCCTCGGATCGGGGCGCCTGGACTGGCAGTGAATGGAGCGGGGATGGAGCGGGGATGGAGCGCGGAGGGAGCGGGGATGGAGCGGGAATGGAGCGGGGATGGAGCGGGGATGGAGCGGGGATGGAGCGGGAATGGAGC
>VWZT01014518.1:1230-16442 GCA_013397055.1 Pachycephala philippinensis | reverse complement strand
CCTGTGCTGGGCACTGGTGAGGAACCTCCAGTCCTGGGCTCAGGTCTGGGCTCGTACAACAAGAAAGACGTTGAGGTGCTGAAACATGTCCAGAGAAGGGCAATGAAGCTTGTGCGGGATCTGCAGCACAAATCCTGTGAGGAGTGTCTGAGGGAGATGGGGGTGTCTAGCCTGGAGAAAAAGATCATGGGGGACCTTCTCTCTCTCTCTCTACAGCTGCCTGAAAAGAGGTCTATCCATGTGGGGGTTGGTCTCTTCCAACTAACAAGTAATAGAATGAAGGGAAATGACCACAAGTTTCACAAGGCATGGTTTAGGATATAAGGAAAAGTTTTTTCACTGAAAAGGTGGTCAAACATTGGAATAGGCTGCCAGAAGAATGCTGGAATCATCATCCCTGGAAATGTTCAGAGAACATGTGGATGTAGCATTTGAGATATGGTTTAGTGGTGAACTTGACAAATCTTAAAGGTCTTTTCCATCCTAAGTAAATCTATGATTCTATGGTTTTATATAATTCTAGGTTTGAACCCAATAAAATTCATTGAATAGTTAATGTTTATATTTACTACTCAAACTTATCTGTAGTGTTTAAGGTAACTTCATTACTTTGAGAGGTCTAAAAGTATGATGTTTTACTGATCATAATTATATTCCTACTCCTTTTTTTACCTACTTTTCAGCTTTGGTAATTCAACAAGATAAGCCCAGTTTAATTTCTGACATTTATTGAGGAAGTAAACTAAAACTGGTTTTTTTCTCTTTTCTTTTCTTTTCTTTTCTTTTCTTTTCTTTTCTTTTCTTTTCTTTTCTTTTCTTTTCTTTTCTTTTCTTTTCTTTTCTTTTCTTTTCTTTTCTTTTCTTTTCTTTTCTTTTCTTTTCTTTTCTTTTCTTTTCTTTTCTTTTCTTTTCTTTTCTTTTCTTTTCTTTTCTTTTCTTTTCTTTTCTTTTCTTTTCTTTTCTTTTCTTTTCTTTTCTTTTCTTTTCTTTTCTTTTCTTTTCTTTTCTTTTCTTTTCTTTTCTTTTCTTTTCTTTTCTTTTCTTTTCTTTTCTTTTCTTTTCTTTTCTTTTCTTTTCTTTTCTTTTCTTTTCTTTTCTTTTCTTTTCTTTTCTTTTCTTTTCTTTTCTTTTCTTTTCTTTTCTTTTCTTTTCTTTTCTTTTCTTTTCTTTTCTTTTCTTTTCTTTTCTTTTCTTTTCTTTTCTTTTCTTTTCTTTTCTTTTCTTTTCTTTTCTTTTCTTTTCTTTTCTTTTCTTTTCTTTTCTTTTCTTTTCTTTTCTTTTCTTTTCTTTTCTTTTCTTTTCTTTTCTTTTCTTTTCTTTTCTTTTCTTTTCTTTTCTTTTCTTTTCTTTTCTTTTCTTTTCTTTTCTTTTCTTTTCTTTTCTTTTCTTTTCTTTTCTTTTCTTTTCTTTTCTTTTCTTTTCTTTTCTTTTCTTTTCTTTTCTTTTCTTTTCTTTTCTTTTCTTTTCTTTTCTTTTCTTTTCTTTTCTTTTCTTTTCTTTTCNGTGAGTGTGGAACTTCTTGTGGCTTGGTGGCTGTCTCTTTGTGGTAAGCAGTGTAGCTATTTTCCTTACTTTCACCCAGGTGACATCACCCATGAATTTCTTTGAACCCAGAGCTGTATCTGCTGCTTCCATATCTATTTTGTGTCTTGGTAAACCAAGTGAGGACTTTGTCCTACAGCTTACTCTACTCAAAGGACTTTCTGCCACAAGAACTTTTAAATGGCACCCTTACCCAGGAGAAGTAGGTGAGAAAATGTGGTCTTGCATGTGTTGTTCAGTGTTTTCATTCAAGAAAAAGCAATAATGCAGAGGTGACCAAGACCTTTTCTGACATTAGAGTAGTGCAGTGAGACCTCTGTGACAAGTTTTTTTTGACACCAGGAACTACATCTATCCTTATAAGTGAAAAACACCTGGGATTCTTCTTGGGCACTGAAAGCAGCAGAATGAGCCTGACCAGTAATGGCTTAACTTGCTTATCCTCTGAAACAAAGTAATTGCATGTGAACTACTCATTAGAAATCATGTCTGGCTTAAGCTAACTCCTTATCCATGTCTGAGAATTGATTCAAGGAGTTCTAGATGGCTTAGGTCAAAAATATGTCACAGACAGGTCTAAGTATATAATGCTGTAGCTGATAAGGTTCCTGTGTCCAGATATATTCCCTGGCACTAAACAAGTTCAATTTATTTGCACAGATATTGCTACAGGATCCTTCATAAAAATATGGATTTACTGTTATAGTGTGGTACACAAATGCCTCATGCTGCCATATGTCTTTCACCCTAGATGCTTCTGAAGATACTTACTGAGCAAGAATAAAACACGGTTCCTAAAGTAAAATTCCTTTTAAGGAAACAATTCCTGCATATTCTGTAGATACATTTGAGAACATAATTTAATCCACTGAAGCTGAGGATAAACACACTGCCCCAACACAGTCACCTCTCAGGTAAAACTAGTGCAGCTGCTAAAGGAAATAAAGAAAAGGATCTGTAGCCCACATTCAGACCAAACTCGTTTTCCACGGCATGACTCAGTTCCTGACTCATATTAAAGTCGTCTCAGCTCCAGGTGGTGTCAGTGCCAGTTACCTCCCCTTCAGTGAGCCACAAAAAGCACCTACAGCATTTTGTGCACTCAACCTGGAGGCAATCTGCTAACACTCAAGTGCTCATTGAATGGAAAATGATGCAACAGTTGGCTGGCTGGAAACATTATACTATGCAATAAACAACGTGCTTTCCTGTTGTCTCCTCTCTGACCCATCACAGACAGGCAACTTCAAGGTACCCTCTGTGTGGAACACTAGAGGGTTAAAAGTCAGGTAAGGTAACTGAGAGTAAAAAAATGCTAAGAATGAACACAGACAGTTGAATAGGTCTTTCTTGGGTTTTAACGTGCTTGATATGCCTAGAGATTCTGACTCTGCTCAGGGAAAAAACATGACTATTTCTTTTTTATCCCCTTTTTTATAAAATCTCAAGCATATTGGGGGTGTTTCTTTTACCATTTTAAGAAGTTTTATTAATGGATTTAGAAGTATATAGTTTTGGGGGTTTTTTTCTCAAAAAAGAAAACAGAAAAAAACTACATTTGCTTAATTTTTCTCTAGATTATTCTTTTATTCTTTTTCTTTTTTATTTGCTTGTACAAGACCTCTCCCCAGAAAATTCTTCCTTATCCTGTTTGTTTATCCTAAAACAAAACATCGATTTCAAAGTCAATCAAACAAATAATCAACCATTTTAAATGAAAATACGGTATTTTGCCTTTTTTTGTTGGAATTTTTTTTTTTGTTGTTTTGTTTTGTTTTGTTTTGGTTTGGTTTGGTTTGGTTTGGTTTGGTTTGGTTTGGTTTGGTTTGTTTTTTAAATAGAATATAGACTTTCAGTATCAGGAGGATTCCTATTACTCAGTGAGAGTCATGTCAGTCACTGGTCTTACCAGTTCCCTATGGTGCCACATTCAGTGTGAAAAAGCCTGAGATTTGCCACTTTTTTAAAAAGAAGTTACAGCAACAATGTTATCTTCTGGTAAGCTCTACTTTTGCAGATATTAATTGTCTTGATTTAGCAACTCCACCTGTCAAATACAGTTATGAGTCCTATCATAGTGACATAAAAAAAAGACTCACAGCTATTGCAGAATGTGGCTGAAAAATGAGACAGCACCAAAACCCACCGCCATCAGGTTGAAGGAAATGATCCTGCCCCTCTACTCAGCCCTGGTGAGGCACATCTGGGGTGCTGTGGCCAGTTCTGGGCTCCTCAGGACAAGAGAGACATGGGGCTCCTGGAGCAGATCCACAGGGCTAAAAAGGGGATTGAAAGACTGGAGCATCTCTCTGAAGAGGAAAGGCTGAGGGACCTGGGGCTGTTCAGTCTTGGGAAAAGACAGCTTGGAGGGGATTGCATCAATGTGTACAAATATCTGCAGGGAGGTGACAGAGGATTGAGCAGGCGCTGCTCAGTGACGTCAAGAAATAGCAAAAGAGGTAACTGACAGAACCTGATCTGAAGTTCCACCTGAATATGTGGAAGAACTTCTTTCCTGTGCAGTGACCGAGCACTGGAACAGATTTTCCAGAGAGGATGTGAAGTCTTCCTCACTGGTGATATCTCAGAATCGCCTGGACATAATTGTGTGCCATGTGCTCTGGGATGGGCCTGCTTAAACAGGGAGGTGGGACCAGATGACCCTACTGTGGTCCCTTCCAACCTGACCCATTCTGGGATTCTGTAAGCATTTAGAACCAGGAGTTCTAAAATAATAAAAAGTAATTTTTGCTTCTATAGCCCCGTAACTCCTTGTTTCCTTATCCTTGCCACCTTCCCTTCTGAGATACAGCTATGAGTTACCACTTCTAAGAAGATACCATGGAACAGTTCGGCACACTGTTCAGAGCTTCAGCAACTTAATTCTGTTTCTCTTTTGCATTCAACAGAAATATGGTTCAAGGGTTTCTCTTTGTCCGAAATATGCTGGAGATAAGTCTCGAAACAGATACATGGCTGTATATTTGAACAGTGGCCTTGCAGCCTAACAGAGTCAAGAGAAGTTTTCACCTTGGGATGTAAACTTTGCTTACACAAAGTTTTGTGACTTCACTATGGAATTGACTATGCTATATCCACAGTGCAAGTGTGGTATTTCTACAACTGGGAGTTTGTGAGATAAGTGGTATTGGCAAAAAGCCATTTTCCATGAAGAAAAATGCTGATAAATTCCTGTGTCTCTATTAAAGCTCTGACAAACTTCTGGCCAATAAGACATTTCAGGGGAGACACCATTGAAGTTTCAGTCTTTAAGTTTCTCTGAGTCACAGAAAGTGACTCTGTGACAGCTGCACTTTTCCAGTACAGATTTACTACATCATTTTTTAAGAGACACAGATATCAAATCAGAAAGACTGAAGTCTTGGTCCCTTTGAAATGAAACATTCTATTGTATTCTATTGGATTCTATTCTGTTCTATTATATTCTATTCTATTCTATTCTATTTTATTCTATTCTATTCTATCCTATTCTAATTCTATTCCATTCTACTCCATTCCGTTCCGTTCCATTCCATTCCATTCCATTCCATTCCATTCCATTTCTGTTCTGCTTTTCAGAAAACTGAGAGAGCTGGTTGCGTCCAGAGAGTTTTTGGATCCCGGATGAGCTCCGTCTTTCCTTGGTGGTGGGTACAGAGACCAGGGTGACAATTTTTCCACTGAGTGCCTGTGTGCCACAACAAATTAGACAGAATTTATCCAGGCTTCCATACAAGATTAATATACAAATGTGCATTTTTATGTTAAGTCCTGCAGGGTGTGTTGATGTAATTCTTTAATTACTGTGCTGGTGCTTCTCCTTGTTATTCAAGCATCTGTGCTATGCAAAGTTCTTGGCTGCTCTGTAGTTTACTGTGAGATGTATTCAAACCATCCCCAGTTGGCATCTGTTGAGCAAGACTGTTTAAACTCATGAGGCCAAAGATCCTGGAAAACTAAGGATGAACAATCAATGAGTAATTAACAGTGATGCAGATCACATAGGACAGATCCATATATTTCATCATAACAGAAACCAGCAGTCATATACTCTGTCATTAAATGGGCTTGGGCCTTAAAATAATACTGAATTTGTCACAAAATATTGCTGCAGAACTCTGCCAACAGTTAAATATTGTTGTATATATTACTACCACAGTAATATATTTTAACTAAATTTTATCTAGTACACAAATATGATATGACTAAACAATGATATGACTAAACAATATTCCCTCCATGGCAGAGTTTTGGGACTAAAAAATAGATGGTGTTAAATGTTGGATTGTTAAAATTTTTTGTATAGTCAATTGATTCAAGATTCATCTCAATTGAAATTTCCACATTTTCGGTTGAATAAGTGCTGGCGCAAGGCTATGTACCTTAAATGATGGGTAGATGACTAAAACAGATAGAACCATGTCACTTGGTCTTCATAGGATTTACTTGTTTCTGGGAACAGTGTAGCAGTTAAAAACAAGTTTCTAATTAGAAAGAAAAAAAAAATGTGAACAACTGTAGTATAAATACTTTTCACCCTTTTAACTGTAAAAATAATTTATATTCTATGGTATTCATACTGCACTAAAATGCTACCTGATTTAAAGTAGTGTTAAACAGTGACTAAACTGGCAGAACCACTTTAAAGGGGTAAAAAATAAAGTGAATGTACTGGCTGCTCAATAAAACCTGATCAATAAAGAAACTGTAAGTGATATTTTCTCTGCATGTTCGTGGGCTACAGTCTCAAATGCAGTTCTGTTTCTATTTTTATTTATTGATAAGAAAATTAACCTAGCTACATTCCCTTGTTATTTATACTCCATTAACTGCTCTCTATCCAAACTATAGTAAGTTCATCTTTGGAACAGGTCAGTTTCTGCACCTTAAAAGTTGGCCAAAGGAAAGGATGGCAGTAGTGATCTGCAGATTATTTCATGGCTTACAGAGCTGTGCTTGGCAAAATCAGTGTGTAAATCAGGTTCTCAGAAATGCTCCACACACTGTCCCCATTGTCTTCTTCCTTCAACTCTTCAGCTCTTCACTGCTGCTCAGAGCAACATTTGCCATGTTTCAGCTTTTTACCAAGGAGCTCAGTAGCAGATAAGCTGCATGTTCATCAGTGACAGATTTCTAGGAAAATGTTATTTTATTTTGATCCTTTCTTCACTGAGATCTCTTTGACCCTATTGCTGAAAGCAAAGGTGGCCTCTTAGCAAAAAACCTCTTGTCCCAACTGTTGTATTGCAGAAATGAAAATGCATTTTGGCCCATTCAGTCACTTTTTTTTTTTTTTCTTCAGAACATTAATTCATCTGATATTTGACAGTAGAATCTATCAGAACCTATGATACAGCTACATGTGAGGATTTTTTCTGTAATCCCCATTAATCAGGCTGGAAATAACAGCCAAGATACTATTTCCTTATAAAATAAGGCTAGAAGTCTGATAAGTTAAAGTTATATAAGTTGCTTATAAACTAACAGCTATAAAATCTACAAAGGCCCAGGGGAAAAAATTATTTCCTCAGAGTTAAAAATAAAAAATTAGCCCACCATAAGCAGAAGCTGAAGGCAGCTTGACATCTTTGAACATTTTCATATTGTTCAAAAATACCCCAACTTCTAGGCTATTCATAATGTTTCACCAACATTTCTTTTTCTAGTTTTATAATTATGTATGTGTGTGTGTGTGTGTGTGTATATGTATATATACACACATACACATATATATAAAAAAAATTACATTTTAGAGATTCAGGAGAGAATCAATGATCTGAAAGAACAGAATAGCATAATGTTTTACAGAAGTGATTACATCATAAAAAGATGGGTTTGATTCAACTGGATATTAATCCAGAAGTCTTTTCTTCCTTTTTAGTGATTTGAAAACGTAGGACCAGGTGATCTCCACAAATGTTCCTATCTGCATCTCTGATTTAATTAGCACAATTTCTCCATAAGAAGTGGCTGATAATTTTGATGACTTAGGGAAATTTATTCTTAAAATTTGACATCATTCCCTGAACTGAATACAGCACAAAACAAGAAATACAGGATCAGTCAAACTGCATCAGCAAAGCTTCCTGTTCATTTCAGAATTCTGTAGACAGAAAGAGCGGTCCTGGTGGTTTCAGAGTGGAAAAATATGCAATAAGCAGTTCTAAAAAGTTTAATAGGTAGATCCTGGCTTCCACTCAGAAGCAAGAGGGTTTACACTGGGACTGGTTGGACAATCAGATTTCTAGCAAGGACAGCAGAGAAAAAATGTGTAAATTGGAGATAAAGTGTACTTCTTGGTAATGAATGCATTTTAGCAGGCCCCCATGAGGTATGGAAATGCATTTATCTCCATTTTACAGATAGAAGCTAAGGAACAAAGAGAAGAAGTGACTTAGTCAAGGTCACACAAGATCCTTACAGCAATGGTGAATTCAGCCTTTGGTGCCAGATTCCCCTCAAGTAAGGCTACCATTTGACTGAATTTCCCAGACATATTTCCAAGGAGGAGAAAAGAAACAAACAAGCAAACAAATACGCAAACAAAAATGAAGACTTTGTTCTGACAGAGTAATTGTTTAGAACTGGCTGTGGGATACCTGCAGTGCTGGCCAAAACACCACTGTGGACACCCTAATCAATTTTATGAAGCTTGCACAATACAGATGAACCTTGAAGGCACCTATCTTCAGTAAACAAACGCTAAAAGATTGCACACACAGGTGCTGTAAGACCAAAGGCTTTACAGATGTGCCAAGCTTTCTGCCAATCCATTTATCAACTGTGCAGCACTTACACAGGGAATGTGTTGCATCCTGGAAGCTCTTGATTCTTTGAACACTCATTGTGCTGTCAGCTTCCTCGTGTGCCTCATGGCCAACAGCACCCATTTCCTTACTGGAGTGCAATCCTCATTAACCAGACTGAAATAACAGCCAACAGTAAGTTGGACCTTGGACCCCAAAAACTTCTTACGGTCTTACAGGTTGTAAGTCCAAAGTCTGTAAGTCACCATCATAAGTCTTAGATAAAAATATGAGACTCTTTCTGCATATTACACAGATAGTCCACTCCTTGATGCAAAATATTACTGGAAAAAACAGTGGAAATCAAAACAGCACTGAGAATTAAATGATGCTCACCCTGCTTACAGGCATATCCCTTGCATGTGAACCTACATCACAGGAGCAGTAAGAGCTTAGGAATTTCTATGGAGTTCATAAACAGTTCTGGTGATTTAGCTTCTGGTCTCCCCCTTCTACACATTAAATACTATTTTACATTCCCCATCTCAGAACTGCTTATGATAATCTTTTGTTGTCCATAAATCTCACAGAGTCATTCTGCTTCTGATCCCTCATTTCTGAGCTTAGTCTCATCATTCACAATTAACCTTGTGAAACGATGCCTGTATGACCAATAAGAATAAGATGGAAGTAGAAGCTGTGAAGCACAGTTACTGCTCTGTGACCCATTTGTTAGATATGGCCTAAAATACATGCTGATCTGAGTACAAACACAGAGACTACTTGATTAAAGCAAAAAGCTAATTCATATTTTGGAGGGGAATAAATAAATAAATCAGCATAACCATCTGTGCTGTATATATCAGAAAGATCTGAGGAAATACTTCTTCAAAGCTCTTCAGGATCATTCAGCTGCAAGACCTGTAATATTCAGTCTGACATGAACCAAGGAACTCATAGGTAAACTCGTAATAATTGGTAAAGACTTTCTTGGTAATAATTATTGGTTTAATGTGGTGAGTTCCACTCTAAGGGAATCCTAAGGATTGTAAGGTCTGAATATTCCCACCAGAGATTTGGGAGGCATTGTCTCAGATATGAACAGCGTGGAGTAAGAGAACAGCAGCTCCTGGACCCCAATCTGCAATCTCTCACCATCACTGAATGCAGTCTCTGCTTGCTGTGGGAAAGAGTGTGAACTAATTAAAATTCCAGAATGCCTTCATTGCTATTCTGTAACACTAATGTAGTACAGATTTTTTTTTTTTTTTTTTTTTTTTTTTTTAACCCATACAAACAAACTAGACTACTGAATAGATAATCACTAACTGAAACTTCTGTTTATCCCTGGAAGATTTTCTGCTCAGGCCTAATCCTAGCATTGCTTAGTAACTGTGGTTAGGAATCCTTTGGTACAACAGTTTGAGTTTTGTGGCTTTCTGCTTCCATTTCCTTTACTCATACTCAATATGCTTACTTTTCGAAGTCAAAACTTTTCTTTGTCAAGGGTACACAGTTACATATGCACGACCATTTTAAAAATCAACTTTAAAATGAGACTTAGTTTTTTTCTTCTAAACAAAGTCTTTTGTTCTGAAAACAATAAAAGGAATTTGCGTTAAAAATATTGTTAGCCATAGGAAAGGATTTAGAACAGCTGACTGGCACAAACTGATTAATTTTACTTGTTTTATTATAGCTGTAGGAAAGGCAGTATATTTTCAGGAGCATTTTTTAGATTTTGACTTTTATAATTTTGCCAAGGAAAATAGACAGGGAAAATCATGAATCTTGAAAATACCTGTATTTGATATTTTATATTGATCTCATTATGCAAAAGCATCTGTCAATAGCAGGTATGTAGATGATAAAGTCTAGGCAAAATTTCCCAATTGTTATTATTATGATTAACTGATTGTGATCACTTTTCATTGCACGTGATGTATAATCTGTGAGTTCTTTGTCAGTTTTAGGGCAGTTTTCACTTGACTCCTTGAGGTAAATCTCAGCTCTGTAGAAGCCTAAGCTGAATACTTATGACCTGAGTGTACTAAAGATGCAAGGACATGCTGCTGTGAGGATTGTATTAATGCTTTGCCATTTAACTCAAAACCACAATTCATTTCCCCCTACAATTTGTATGAATATTTCTTAATTGCATCACCTTTATTTAAACATTCACCAGCAGTGACAATAGAAAGGTCTGTTAGTCATCCAAACTTTCTGCAGCATTGCACTGAACCATCTGAAGATCATTAATGTGCTAATCACAAAAGGAAGGAGAGGAATTTGCAGAACTTTATGAGCAGTTAATGCAAAGTTAGATCCCAGGCTGTCATTTTTAAACAGGAGCAAAAAAATGCCTAATATGCATAACTTCTCTTATCATACAGGGAAAATAGCATGACTAACAGACTGGCCGTGAGCCAGTAGAGCAAAAGTATCACTCTTGGCAGGTGGATTCACTCATGCTGCATATGTGACACATCTTACTGATGGATTGTAGGAAACTACTGATACAATGTCGGAGGTGACTTGTTTCATCTCCGCCGAGGTCAAGGTTGGTTCAAGCTCCATATGGCTCAGGACCTGGACCAAAGCCCAGCAAAGTTAATATGACCATTTCCATTGACTTTGATAGGTTTTGCATCAGGCAGTGTGGATAGGAGTAGCTGCTGAACTTCAGTCAGGGAGGAAAATGGGAGTAGAGGAGTGAAATGATGTGTAAAAATCTGAGGAAATCTCACAGGTTTCAGCTGTGGTAAAATTTGCCCCTCTTTGGATGAAACACCTTAATGGTAAAGGTTTTCAATCTAGACTAGCAGTAAATGGTTAAACCATTCTGTAAACCCCAGTCGTTTTCAGCAATCTGTTTTTATTTGTTCTCTTTCTTCTTTTCTTTTTTTTTTCCCCTCTTCTCTGGATTTAACAAAAGAAAAATACTGTCATATTGTGAGAAATTAAACCAAATGGTGACAACACATGACACATCCTCCACCAAGCCCAGAAATCCCAATGTTTTCCCAGGCTTAGTCAAGGTAGAACTAGCTTTAATTGTTCACATCAAAGCAGCAGGAAAGAGAAAGCTCATTCACAGAAGGTATTTAGAGAAGAGTGAGAGGCTGAATGTGAACTATTCTATTAAAATTTCCTGGCGTTTAAGTGCTATTGCTTCAGAGACAAAGATGGCACGCTTGTGTGTGGGCAACTGCATATTCTGTCTGTAATGAGAAATGCCAGGTAAAGGAGACATCCTTAAGCAGCTGAGCAAGCCAAGGAATCAAATGGACAATAAGTTGGCTTCATTCTCTCACAAGGTATTTAAGTGGTTGATAAACAGGGAATATAAAGAGGAAGAAGTGTTCCAAGGTAGGGACTTGAGAGGAAGAAAATAAGATTTAAAGGCAATGACTTCCATGTTACACCCTGTTATTGGTATTATCCGGAAAGGTTTGCAAAAAAACCGACCAACAAACAAACAAAAAAACCCCCAAAGAAACACAAAAAAACCGACAAACAAACAAACAAAAAAAACCCACCAAAAAACAAAAACCAAAAAAAAACACAAAAAATCCCCAAACAAAAAAAAAAAAAAAAAAAAAAAAAAAAAAAAAAAAAAAAAAAATACAGAAAAACCCCCAAACAAACAAAAAAATCCCCAAAACAAAAATAATAAAAAACACCAAAAAAACCAAACCCTGAAATGTGTTTATTAAGAGCAAACAGATATGGAGGTATGGGTCCCTCAGAGCAGTGATACAGGTCCTGAGAGGATGTGGGATGCATCAGTGGTATTATTATGAAGACAGGAGCACAGAGCACACAGCAGGAGAGACCTGTAGACCCAGGAGACACAAGAACATAAATGACCATAAGTAATAAGGAGTGGTGCAGCAGCACAGAAGTAGGAAATCACGGTAGACAATTCTGAAATCTCCCTTCCCTTAATGCCTTCTCAGGTTCCATGTTGTAATAGGTAACACCATCATTCCTGGAAAGACTTGTACAGTGTGCCTTTTAAAATCTTCAGAGGCAGAAATTCCTTCAGTGGTTCCAGACAAACCCAGCGCAAAATCCATCTGATGTTTTTTCAGCATTAAGCATGTCTGATGATTTTCATGTGTCCCCTTGAAAATATTCCTATTTTTACATTATTTTGTCCCTTCAGCATGAAATACTGTCTGAATAGTCATTTCCATGCATGTGGTTCACACTTTGTTGATTGCAAAGCCTGACACTTTTCGTTTGAAAATTCTCTGTTTTCATTCAGGCTTTCAATGGAAACATGTAATAGTTCTTGACTGAGGTTTCTTCACACTACCATATGGCACAACAACAAAAACCTTACTTAAATCAAGAGTCTGAGCTCTATCATTCCAGAACAGTTTAGGCAACGAAAGTCTGGGAAACAACTCTGAACTTTCAACTGTCTCTTTGCATAAGAAGAGCAGATGTTGTGGTAGAGCAGGAATATAACAATTATACTTTCTGTGGGGTGCAAGAAACCTGACATGACTTTCGATATACCTTTTCACTTTCACAAAAACAACCAATCAAACAATTAATCCAAACCAAAACCAAATCACCGACAAGAAAAACAAAAAAAAAAAAACCAAAAAAAACCTCCCAGCCTTAACCCTAAAGAATCATAAAGATGCCCTAGAGACAATAAGATTTTCCTTAGAGAGTGTGGTAGTTTCTTAAATTTGCTCAAAACAATTTATTTATAAGTTAGCATGTAAATGCATGTTCTCATTTATGACTACCTGGGTAACCATTCATTTACAGTTTTATGGTTACCATTATGGGGAATAAAATAATTTCAAATTATTACACAATGTTTTAGAGAAAGTTAAGACATTATGTCTAGCTTCTGATAGGTGATTCCAAAATGGAAGCACTCTCTGTAGTTGCAACAACTTCCCTGCTTCCGTTCTTCATAGAGAAACAAAGTAATTTAATTCTCATCAATAGCAAAAGCAAGTAATAACTCTTCTTGTTCAATATGTAGAGCAGGTGGAGAGAATAAAAGACTTCTAACCACATTCAATCCAGCTGGCAACACACCTGTGCCAAAATCTAAATGCAAGGGGTTCATAAGGGACAACAGCGTATCCCTATAGTACAAACAACACTGCACAAAATAGTGTCTGGTCCATCTTGGTTAAAGCATCCTCTGCTATTGAAAAGAGGTGCTATTTGAGTGTGTCAGAAACCACAGGACGTGTTAATGTAGTACCGAGTATTTTTATGCTATTAAAGTGCTAGTCAAGTGGGAAAAGTAAACTGTGGTGCACTGAATTATCAAGGAAACTTTTCTGAAAAAGATTATGCTCTGACAGCCCCAATGTGATATGTATATCAAGATTTAGTGTCCATTTATTAGTTTCTCAGCACAGGAGAACCCTGTGGCTGCCAAACCTGAATCATTACTCTCATTTTTCATTATATAATCAGTATGAAAATGGTGACTACCTGGATATTTTCCTGGACATGAGGTGTTCAAACTAAGTACAGCTAGATCACCATTATTGCATCATTGACTGATTATCATTCTGATTAATGTCTCTTCTTTATTTTCATTCCCTGTACTGAAACAATGCATATGTCACTGAGTAATTATGTCTAGTGCCTGCTTCTGAATTATGTCCTTGACACATGTGCCTTTGTCACTGCCACTCTAACTTTACCCTATTCCTTGAACCTTTCCCTCAAAAACAAATAAATTAACACTTGGTGGTGTTTAACTGAACTCAGAGTCAAAATCTGAGAATATTACCCTTATTGCCTGCTATATGCAATTCTTCGCCACTAGCTTTTTTCCATGACCATTGCATTCTTCCCTCCCAATCTGTCCAAGAATTACGTCTATTGCATTCTATTTGGATGTATTCAAAATCTTCTTTCAGCTTGAATGATAGGAGCATTGATGTGAAAGGCTGCCACATACTTTGAGGCTGACTAAACGGGCAAATCCTATGGTCAACCTCTCTGCTCATGGATTTGCCACCATTTTGAAGGTGTGAGGTCAGCTTTTCCCATAGCAGCACTCTCATTACCTACATCTAATTTCGTAGCTATAAAAGGCAGAAAGGATTTGCTTTTCACTTGAACCTAAAACAAACAATTTCTGCAAATTTTAATATTATATAGCATCCAAAACTTTTATTGAGAACTCACATCTGCAGTTGAATGAAGCAACCATTTTGACAGCACAGCATTAACCCTCTGTAACACCTAACCTCCCACTGTGTCTCTTGCCAATAACTCTAGCCATTATGTCAGCATACATCTGTGGTCAGCCTGACCAACTAATCAGTCATAAATCACCAGAGTAGAGGAAATTAGCAAATTCTTTTGTGAGGAAGTATAAAACACATAAATACTGCTACCATTATAGAATACCTTGCTGAAAGACATCCGATCTGCCAGAGTGACTCCAGAGACTGTGAAGTTCTCCACTGTCATTCCACCCTCATCATGACAACTCCCTTTTGATCCAAAATCATGCAATTTCTACTCATTATATTGAAAAGATGACATTTCACTGTTCAGTAAAATAACTCCAGCAAAATTTGATCCCCAGTTCAAATATTTTCATTTCAGAAATACTGGTCATAAATGTGATCTTGGCAAAATAGCAAAAAGCTATGATGAGCTTAATCTGTCAGATGCTAAATTTCATTTGCCATTTATATTCGGATACATCCTTCNATAAACAACTCATGGGCACTGGTCTGTAGCTGGAACTCAGAAGGTGGAGTCACCCAAAGATACATCCTAGCTATATCTGTACACCTGTTTCAGTATTTTAATTAAAAAATAGGTGACTGACAAGATGAAGCAAACGGCTTGGCAGAGTCAAGGTAAAACTGTTTCTGAAATGAATGCCACTTGAAGGTACCTGATGGAGAAATTACAAGT
>VWZT01014510.1:509183-552297 GCA_013397055.1 Pachycephala philippinensis | reverse complement strand
ATATTATATTACATGTATTAGTATTATAGGAGATACTAACATATTTTATTATTACTACTATAGGAGATAATAACATAGATTGTTATACGAGTTGTTGTTGTTGTTTGTTAGTTATTGATTTGATTTTGATATGACACCTGCAATGCAGATTTCTACCTGCTTGTGTAAGAAGTGTCCCAAAACTTCCAAACTCCCATGGTAGGTTTTCCTCTAGCTCTTATTTGGAGAAACTAAAACGAACTGCTCATGATAATTTTCCCTGGATAGCACATCCTGGTGCTGGCCATCGCCCACAACGAGCAGCGAGGCTTTTGCAGGCTGACTGTGTGCGTTCACCCAGTCCCGATTAACGGCTCCGGGGAAAAGCGCGGAGCAGGGAAATCCAGCAATCCGGAACGCGACGGACAAAACAAAGAGACAGCGACGGAACGCCAGAAAACAACTCCGAGGTTGGGTTTGGCAGCAGGCTGGGATTAGATCACTGCGAATCCTGGCTTAAGGAAAGCTCCAGCATGAATTTCCTGACTAAGGTAAAAAGGCCTGGCTCAAATTTATGACCTGCTGGCAAGGTTACCTCTATCCCAGAGGCCTCCAAATACCAGGAACACTCTGGCCCAGAAATGCAGAGTTCAGCCTAATAATTCAAACACATTCCTCCGAGCATCGCCAGCTCCGCGGCCGTAGCCTTGGAGATAAAGACAAACTCCAACGCTTCCAACTCCGCATTTTTCAGAGCCTTAAACTAAACCAGAAAAGTGTATTTCCAAAGTTTTCAAAGTTCCCTTTCGATGAAGAAGTGGATATGAGCCTTGCAGAGAAGGTTGTTTTAAGGAGACAACACCAAATCTTCCCCATCTCCATCAGATGGAAATCACTCTACCTGTATTTGCTGAACAACAAAAATATATTGAATTTTCTGCTCTTCAGGACTATTTTCCAAATCTCCTTAATTAAAGGATAATTCAATCTGTGGATATAAGAAGAAAACTCTCAACTGAACCCCACAATTTCCCACAGGAGAGACTCAGGACTACTCCTTACATCTACCAGCCTGTATGTAGAATATTTGGAATCCTGAGAAAGCACTAATTCTTCAAAAAAGGACTTTGTGTTATTAAGTCTGCTCTGTCTCTTTTTCTTTTGTTTCTTCATTTATTTCTTTTCTATTTCTTCTCCAAGCACGTCAGATGCTTTGCTGAAGTCTGGTTCTGCTTGCTTTGGAAAGGACTCAAGCAACAAATATTTGGGAGACAGCTCTCACCCAACCCACCACACCAAAACTTTGCTCCCCAAACCTGTTGTTTCTCAAAAAAAAATTTTTGATTTCCTCAATGATAAAGCAAATTAAATATAAACATTTTATCCTTATGTTGGACGCGAGCATTTTTACCCAGATGTTTTCATTCTCCTTTGTTATCCTTCACAAAGATCCTTGGCCAAGATTTTTCTCCCAATTAAAAACCTTAAGTAAATCTGCCTGTTTTGGGACAATCAGTAAATCTTTGCTCTCTACCACAAAGTCACCGCACAGGAATCAGGTTCTTTTGTTCTTATTTCCTCCTTTCAAATGAGAATAGTGTGGATCTGGACAACACTGGCAAAAAAAAATTTAGATTTTAAAAAATATGTTATGGGCAGAAATTGCTCAACTTTTCCTTTTGTCCTTCCTTTACATATATATATATATATACACACATATATATGTTCTATAACTAAAAATAATGTTTTTCATAACAGTCAATGACCCTGATTTGTCTTGTGCTGTGCTAAATTTTTAGTTATTTTGACTCTTAATCAATATTGTAACATCTTTTCCTCTATTCAGGCTTTCCTCATGGCCGTTGGTAGTCAAGCTGACCCCAAAAGCACCCATTCAGACTTAGCAGATGAAGATTGTGCCAGTTTAGGAGATCCCTGAGCTACAGTTGCCTGCAAGTGGTGGGGCTGGCAGGGAACTCTCATCCTGCCCTGCCTCATGTCCTCCCAGGGCTGGGATGAGGGTGAGGTGAAGCCTTCATCTGTTGCAGTGCAGGGATCCTTGTGGGACAGGAGCAAGACCTCGCTCTCCAAGGCTCTTCACTACAAAACAGGAGGTGCTTCCCTTCGGCACAAGGCTTCACGGGAGCAGGGAGCGATGGTGAGACACCAAACCAGGGAGAGAAAGCTTTGTTAACTCGCTGATGGAACACGGACATAATTTGGTTTTTATACTTAATATGTTAAAATAAATGATCTGCAAAAGGTCTCCACTGTTTTAACGTCTTCAGATTCTCCTTGTCCTTTCATTTTCCCTATCGCAGCCTCTGCCTGGAGAAGTCTAAATCCCCAATCACAGTGACAAAGCAAAAGGCTCAACTGTCTGGCACGACATTTATCCCTCATCCATCTTAATTAAGGGAATAGAAGGGAGCTGCAGTCTGCTGCTGCCGTTAAGGCAGATCCCTTCCGCAAACACGGCAAACAATGATTTTATTTGCCTACCCTGAATTGCTGCCATGAGCTCCTGCGAGACTTGTGCAACGTGGGATTGGGAGAGGATTGTTCCACCGCCCGCCGCTGAGCTTTAACTTAACCTCTACGTAATATTTAACCTTAAACAGCAAACAAATCAGAGCAGCTCCCTGCCTCTGCCTCCCTGAAGTGCCTTACTTCTTTTTACTGATTACTCTTGGATTTGGCAAAGCCATCGGGGCAAATCAGGAGGCACTTGGCTAAACTTCTTCATATCCATCAGATGTTGAAACAACAAAACGCAATCCCCATGCTGTAGAAGAGGTGGACAGCAACGCCCATCCCAGCAATTCCTGGGTTGAGGCATTTTCAGTGACACAGCCCTAAATGATGATGATCGTCGCACTCCTCAGTGAACGCATTGACTTCTCTACGTCCATAGGAATCATATGGGGAAAGAAGATGTACACACTGCATCGCTGCAGAGCTGTAGTTATCACACAATCATGGAATCATTGAGGTTGGAAAAGACCTCTGAGATCATCAAATCCAACCTGTGACCAATCACCACCGTGTCAACCACACCAGAGCACTGAGTGCCACGCCCAGTCATTCCTTAAACGCCTCCAGGGATGGGGACTCCACCTCCCTGGGCAGCCCATTGCAATGCCTGACAACCCTTCTGTGAAGAAATTCTTCCTGATGTGCATCCTGAACCTCCCCTGAAGCAGCTTAAGGCAGTGCCCTCTTGTCCTGTCCCTTGTTCCCTGGGAGCAGCTCCTGACCCCCACTCACTTCCACCCTCCTGTCAGGGAGCTGTGCAGGGTGGAGCAGGGCCAGCGGAGGCTGCGGAGCTGAGGANCCCAGCAGTGGCACCAGAGGAACGCGCAGGGACTGAGCCCAGGAAGTTCCACCTGAACATGAGGAACAACTTTTTCACTGTGCAGTGATCGAGCACTGGAACAGATTGTCCAGAGAGGGTGTAGAGTCTCCCTCACTGGAGACACTCCAGAGCTGTCTGGACACAATCCCGTGCCCTGTGCTCTGGGATGGCCCTGCCTGAGCAGGGAGGTGGGACCAGGTGACCACTGTGGTCCCTTCCATAACTAACCACACCTTCTCTGTCTCCCTGCTGTATAAAGTAAGTGACAATAAAAATTTCTTGTTACAAACAGCAATTCCTGCCCTATAAATAAGGGAGAACCTCTCTCCCTCAAAGATATGGAGGACAGAGTCAGAAAATTGTATCTTCTCCCCTGGGATACGATTTCTTAGCTCAGTAGGACACCTTGTCATTGAGCAGTCAGGAGAGGGATTTGCTCCTGGGGCAGCAAACCCAAATGCTCTCCCAGAGGTGTTTAGGGGACAGCACTCACATTCCGGGCCTGGAAAAGCCACGGGGACAGCAGACACCGTTAAAAAGCCCAAATTTGCCAACTGCTACCTCCGGAGCTGGGTGTAGTCCCTGTCCTACAAAGGCTCCTTGTTCCCAGGTTCTTCTGTTCCCCACCAAGGGCTGCAGCACAGCACCCACCTGGCACCCACCCAGCACCCAGCCCAGCATGTCGAATCCAATACAGGCTCCCCAGCCACGGGAAAAGTCAAAAGGGTCTCAGTAAATGCTCCTGAAAACCAAAAAAATCTGTATTTTGACTGGGAGAAGGGGGGAGCGGGGAAAGAAACAAAATCCCTACTAAGGCATTAACTTCTCACTCCGTGACTAGAAAAACATGGTGCTGTATTAACTATGCACATTACGGATAAAAAGTCCTTGTCTTGGTTATTAAGTCTTCATGGAAGCCTTACTGAACAGTAGCAACACGATCTTGGATTGAAAACATTATTTACCGAAGTGCTACATTATAATTACAGCATTTGATAAATAGAGAGAAAAAGGGAAAAATAAGGTGGCAGAAAATGGGCCCTTCCTTCATGTTTTGTTAAATGTACACATTGATATTCAAGTTTTACCAAAAAAGCTGAATACAAACCCAAATAACAGACACACTGGTGGAATAAAACAGAGAAAGATATTTTAAAAATGGTATTAAGAAAGTAAATTGTTCTCTAATACCATATAATGCTGAGCATCATCTGGCTTTGCATGAACACGTGGTCCCTGCCAGGGTCAGACTCAGGGTTATATCGTATAGATGCATAAATATTTATAGAATCTGGATAGCCAGAGATCCTGATACTTAGGGGTCCATAAAGTCTGGGCTTTCTAGGGGTCCATAAAGTCAGGATATCTCACAAGGTGAGCACTCCACCCAGCAAGGGCAGGGTTTATTTGGCATTTCCCTCCTGGAAACAAAATAGCTCCTAATTCTTAAGGGTGGAGAAAAAGCAGCTTCATGTAAATCTGCTTTAATGATAAATCCATCTCCCCGCTGTCCTCTCAGGGCAGAAACACCAATTTTTGTCATTCAAGTGCAATAATCTGGACTTTGGAGTAATGAAATATTTGCTGACGATAGCAAGTAATGAAAAATAATAACAATATTAGACCCAGGCACTGAAACAGCCCATCTGGATATGGCAGGAAGACTCTACAGTGAAAATATTGAATAATTCAGCATCAGAAAAAGGGATGAACAAGACGCTATTTGATACAGAGCCTGAAACTGTAAAACCTCCCCAGCTGAAGAATCCCAGCATTTTGCAAGCGCTGGTGAAAAGCAGTTAGTGCCTGAGCCTTGCTGTGGGAGTCCTTTGTGTCAGGCCTGCACGAATTCTTCCCACATTAGGCATCAGCTGGATAATCTCTGTGTGCTGCTCCCTCTCTAACCTTTCCAGGCACTGGGGAGGCAAGAATGCAAAGGGGAAAAACCCTGGCTGCTGTGTTCACACCTACCCCAAACTAAGATGGCAGAGCGGTGATAATTGCACATATCATAGGTTAAAAATGATCAAAATGAGTAATGACCAGAAGAATGAATCTTCCCTCTCCCCTTCATATAAATCCAATTTTTTGGATATAAAATTCCTAGAGCCACAAAATACAACCCAATTACTTCAAAATCAGTGTACTGGAAACTGAACATTGTGAACCGAATCAGAGAATCTGTTTCTTTTGTAAAGTCTATTTTAATGGAATTTGGTTACCTCCCATTAATACTGTTCCAAGCAGAGGGTAAAAATGTAAATATACTTAAATTTTATCCCCCATTAATACTGTTTCAAGCAGGAATAGAGGAAAAAAGGGAATATAGTCAAAGCTTACATCCCATTAGCACTGTTCTAGGTAAAAATATGAATATGGTCTGTTTGCAAATGTCATTTCTCACAGGCAAATAATGGCACCCTAATTCCTACACAAACCCAGTATCCTCTTATCCCAGCTCCACAGTACAGGAGTTAGGAGGGTGGGATCTGCCAGTGGAGCTGGGTCCTACCTGGGATAACTCCAGGTCTGGCACATGCAGGAGAAGCAGTGGAGGCTGCGTGCACAGGGAGCTTTGGCCCCTCCGTGTTGTCCAACGCTACCCGAACCTACTGGAAGCTCAGGACACGCCTGATCATTCCAGTTAATTGATTTTTTTAACTCAACTCAATGGCTCTTTGTTTGGCTCTGGAAACATTCAGCAGCATCCACTGCAATTCCGGCAGTGTGGAGTCGTTCTGCTCACACCTCACAGGGCCGCAGCTCCAGCTGCTGCTGCCAGGGCTGAATTCAGCTGGGAGGATGCTGGGCATTAGCACATACACCTTTAAAAAATAACATTCAACATCTTCTACATGCTGCCTGCATTTCCCTCTAACAACCCCATAACCAGGATTAAAGAAAAAAGAAAAAATAAAGGCTTTCAGCTTCCCAGACCTTCAGGTGGCAACTCTGACTTCCTCACACACGCAAAACTCGCGCATTGCGCAACATTGCTCCAGAAACCAAAAAGCAACTCCAGCTGCTGTTCCTAAGGTTCCTGTGCAAACTGCCACCAGTGGGAATGCAAATAGCGGGGCCATCTCTACAGAAAGCTCTCTGCATTTCTTTCCAAAGCAATTCAAGCAATCAATTCCTTTTTTTTTTCTGGCAGAGATGCTGCAGATGCACATCAGCTGTGAAGGGCAGCAGCAGCTCCCCTTGGCCACCGCCTGCACTCCGAGGCCTCTCCCAGGAACACGGCTTTTGGCTTTTTTTTTTTTTTTAAAGCAACTGAGAGATCCCCACTGGGATGTTTGAAAAGGCAAATAAACAGCTGCTCAGACAACACATCTGCTGTGTGTAGCTGCCACGGCTCTGCTCCTGAGACAAACGAGATGCTGAGAAAGGGAACGATGATAAAATAATCTGGTGCAGACTCCTTTAGACCAAGGCTCATCCAATACCTGTCTGAGGACCTTTGGGCATACCTGAGCCAGGGAGGAATTTCCTACTTTTGCAGTTCTATGGAGAATTGAAAAAGAAATTAGCAAGACATAATAAATTAACTTGCATTCAGAGCTCCCCAGAAAGCTGAAGCGTGGTTCAGGAGGATGGAGGAGGATGCTCACAGACTGCACCATGCAACGGTACAGGGTGATGATTCCATCCACATCCCATCTCTAAGGGTTACAGTCCATGAAAACAAGCTGGGGTTCCAACATAAAGTTCATCTGGATGTTTCTAGCTAATCTAATTAAAGAGAAAAGAGTGTTTTAAAACACCGTTCCAAGTTCACATCAACAAGTTCCCTAGATCTGAGATAAAATATCCCTGCAGCGATAAAGCACAGTTCTCCAGGTAGAGCACAAATTGAATCATGGCATGATTGGATCAGAGGGGAACTTCAAAGGTCATCTAATCCAACCCCCTACCCTGGGCAGGAACACCTTCCACTAGACCTGGTTGTGCAACCTCTCCAACCTAACCTTGAACACTTCCAGGGATGGGGCAGCCACATCTTTTCCAGTGTGAAGAAATTTTTCCAGCCTAAACCTCCCCTGGCACAGGTTGAGGCCATTCCCTCTCCTCCTGTCCCTGTTCCCTGGGAGCAGAGCCCGACCCCCCCGGCTGCCCCCTCCTGTCAGGGAGTTGTGCAGAGCCACAAGGTCCCCCCTGAGCCTCCTTTGCTCCAGGCTGAGCCCCTTCCCAGCTCCCTCAGCCCCTCCTGGTGCTCCAGCCCCTTCTCTGCGCACGCTCCAGCCCCTCAGTGTCTTGCTGAGGTGTGGCACTCCGGGTTCCTGAGGGAGCATCAAGCTGAGCAGAAGTTTTCACCTCCAGTATTGCATGGAGTCAATCAGAACCAGAATGGAACTGCAGCACATGGAACTCTTCCTCAATTAACTACACAAAATTATGGATTTTGAGAAGTTCAGTCTTGAAACTAAAGAGCCAGAGTGTAAAATTTTCCTAAGATGAGCACTGCTGAAGAAGCAAGTTCTTATAGGGAAAAATGTGCTTTATAAGAAAATGGGGGGAAACGGGGAAAAAAGAAAGAAAATCACCTGTTTTTAAAACAACTGTAATCTTGTTATTGGAAAAATTACTATGCTATTTAAGGAAGATAATTTATGACAAATAATATATGAATATGCAAATATTTTAAAATATCATTTATCACCAAAAGAAGCATATTGCAACCATTCCAAGGAGCATCACTACAGCAAAATTTTCCTATTTAATCCCAGTGGAGGAAAAAGAAAATCCATAGGATTTACATCAAACACACTTTAAAAGGACACGCCTGGTCTCAGTACACGTCTCAAACTATGTGCAGCTAGTGGATGATGTCACCGTGCTTAGAGGGCAGTAACAGCTTGTCTTGACAGCCGTCCCCAAAAGTCCCATTTGGACAAGACTCAGGAATCTCATGGAACAAAAAAAAATCCCAAACAATGGCCTGAGGCTGTTCAAGAAAGGTAAAGTAGGAAAACAGAGAAGCTGCAGAAAAAAAAAAAAAATCTTAATTCTGCTCGGCTTCCGCTCCTGCCGTGCGAGCATGACAGCAAAGGCATTCCCAGGGACAGGAGGTTCCATGCACTTGTCCTGCCAGAGACACTTTTCAAGCAGAGAAAGAGAACAACGGGTTCCAGCGAGCTGTTGGTTGCTCCGTTCCCTAAGTCAGAAGTGGCAGCACAAAGAGCTGTGTCACTGCCTCTGAAAGACAAACCTGAGCTGAACACAATCTGATCTTAAATATGCAGAGGGAAAGCAAAGGGATTGCAGGTGTCTGGAGGAAAGAAGAAGAACAAAGAAAAAGAAGAAAAAAAAAAAAACCAAAAGTTTGGCATCTAAACTTTCAGAGTTTATTCAATTTATTTCAACCACAACCCAAAAGGTCAAATCTGCAAATGGTTTGCAGGGTAACGCAACCCAAAGTGCTGCTCTGAAGATCCCTTTCTTGGGAAATTCTAGGAAGAGAAGGAAAAGCAGGAATATGGCCACTTTATCTTTCACGCTGCCTGATTTGTGACTATTTGGGACCAGTGCTGGCAGAGCAGAAGAAATTCTGGATTACCCCCACTTTCTCCAAGAGGCCTGGAAGCAGACAAAGCACAACAGCAGCCGTCCAGCTGCCGGACAGAAGGAATGCAAACTTCTGTTCCAACAGCAAAAAAAATATAACAGATACGATTCAGAATTTTTTTCCCCCTCAAAAACAGCTGCAGATCTTGCGAAAGGAAAACAAAAGGCTGGAGTGCATCCTTGCCCTTCACCTCATCCCAACACACACAACTCGCCAGGACACTGGGGCTTTGAGCAACCTCATCTAGTGGAAAGGGAACCAAGGAGAGAAACTACAAAGGTGCTTTTTAAAGGAAAAGAAAATTAAAAATTAGGAAGGAATTGTTCCCTGTGACAGTGGTGAGGCCCTGGCACAGGGTGCCCAGAGAAGCTGTGGCTGCCCCTGGATCCCTGGAAGTGTTCCAGGCCAGGCTGGATGGGGCTTGGAGCACCCTGGGATAGAGAAAGGTGTCCCTGCCCATGCCAGGGGGTGGAATGGGAAGGTCCCTCCCAAGCCAAACCATTCTGTGAATGGTCCCCAGAAGAAGTGAGTGGCCACCACCAGATCAGCATTCCCAGTAAACCATTTGTGCTGCCTCTCTTCATCCAACAGCCACGCAAGTAGACAAGCTATTCCTGAGAAAAGTAGAATCTAAGGGAAAAAACAATTCCCCAAACTTCCTTCTACCTTCGCTTTCACGGAGATCTCTCTTCTCCATCTCTGGAAATCTAACCTAGACAGAGATGCTCCCTCTGACACTGCTAAAGAGAACTATAAAATGGCCTTGGTCCAACATGACACATTAAGCAACACACCAAAAACTAAACAGCATGGAGGTGTTGCAAATAACTAACAGGACTGCAGGTGGAATAACAGGATTGGAGGTGGAATATATCATACTGGTTTTCTGAAATTAATGTGGTCACCAACGTGGGTCACCGCAGTAACCACCATTAATTGCAGACTACGGGAGCCTGGTCTGATGTTTTCTCAACTTCAGCAAGAAACAGCTCCATAATCTCCTGGATAACAACAGGAGAAACAGTAGTGAGTGTAAGGACAGGGAGTCCACTTGCCTGTGTGCTTTAAGAAAATTAACAGCTTCC
The DNA here is from genome assembly GCA_013397055.1 of Pachycephala philippinensis. Classification (NCBI taxonomy): domain Eukaryota; kingdom Metazoa; phylum Chordata; class Aves; order Passeriformes; genus Pachycephala; species Pachycephala philippinensis. Next base: position 542,312 of record VWZT01014510.1, on the reverse strand, counting down.
TGCACACTGTCCCAAATAAAAAGACCTTTTAATTTCTTTACCTTCAGTTTGTCCCACAGCTTTGCTGCTTCTCAGGGCAAAGCCCATCCCAAAGTACTATAATCATCAGCTAACTCCAGACTAAATCAGCTCAGCCCATTCCACCTGATGTGAAAACACAAATAAAAACCTTTTGGCTTTGCAAAATGAAGCTGTTTGCTCATCCTTTGTTCATCCACAAGCACTAGTCCTTCCTCTGATTCCCAGTTTTCTGCTGGTAGCTGAAGCTGACCCAAGTCCTCAGACTCGTTAACGGAATATAGGCACAGAGAGCAGGTACCTTTGTCTATAGCAGGAGACGAAGAGGGAGTGGGAGAAGGAGAGGGAGAGGGAGAGGAGACACCAAACCACCTCCGTTCATCACGGCTTCCAAAGACAATGGCATGGCTGAAGCTGACACATCACCCATGTGCAGATGGGCTTTAACCAAAAAATTTCTAACCAGCAAAGCTGGCAATTCCAAGGAAAACCATCTCAAAGACTATGGGGCAAACTCAAGACAAATTTAATGAATGCTAGTATCCCAGTTCAGAGTTTTATACCTGAAAATTGATGGCCCAGTTTATCTAATCTCTAATTCGCAGGAAGCAAAATGTGGCCAAATCAAGCAGTCATGGTTAGAAAACACAATTCTGACCATGAAAGTTACCTTTGATTTCTTCCCCAGCTCAAAGAAGCTGAGTGCACAGAAACCCCATAAATACATTATCAATACACTGTGTGCAATGAATTCTCTTTTCAATGTACTAGAAAATGGCTACTGATAATTCTCATTTCCATTTTCCCACTGAGAAACCATCGAGATAAACCAGCATTAAGAAGCGCTTGAGTGAAAACAAAGCATTAATAAATTTGGCAGCAAGCCATTTATTTTTATCCTCTTTTTTTTGGAGGCAGGTAGGATTCTTTAGGTGGAAAACACGACCTTCTCTCATTGCTAATGCTGTTGTCACTTTATTATCAGTATTTAGCAGATAACCCCAGAGTAGTGTCATAATAAAACCCCAACTACTTGGGTTTGGTTTTTTTTCACCGTTAAAACATTTCCACACTACTATCATTTCCATCTTACCTCAAGCACTGGGCCAGCTCCAAGAATAATCTGTTCTACTCCGCTGGCAAATCCCTTCTGGCTGAGGGCGGTGAGGTGATGAATCAGAAAGTTGGTGCTCTGTGTCTTTCCCGAGCCGCTCTCTCCTGAAATCACGATGCACTGGTTCTTCTTCCTCTGGAGCATAGCATGGTAAGCCACGTCTGCCACAGCGTAAATGTGGGGCTCCAGCTTCCCCAGCTGATGGTTATCGTACATCTTGACATACTTGGGGTTATAAATAGGTAGGAATTTGAAGGGATTAATAACAATGAGGATGCTGCCGACGTAGGTGTAGATTTTTTCCTGCTTGAAGCGGTTTCTGAGATTTTCCAGGAGTGTTTTCTCGTTCAGGTCTGGCAGACCACACAAGTCATCGTAGTCCTTCTGCTGGGGCTGGGGGAGGAAGCCCCGCTCCACCATCCTGCGCCGCTCCTCCGTCACCCGCAGCCAGGACTGGAGGCTCCCGTAGTGGATGGAGCCATCCAGGTTCTTCTCCCGCAGCAGGAAGCGATAATCCTCGCCGCTGATGCGGTTCTCCAGCGCCATGCGCGGCCACAGCATCATGCGCTGCACCGGGCAGTCCGTGGGGTTGAGGATCCATTCCTCCCCTCCAAACTCCTTCACTTCAGCCAACACGTAACATTTTGTTTTCTCGAGCTGGAGTTTGTTGATGAGCGAATCGATCACCTCGGCGGCCGTGGATGTTTTCCTGGCGGTGATGGGGCAGTAGATTGTCCCCTCTGCGATGCTCCCAGGGTAGATGTGCAGCGTGTACTCGCTATCCTCAAAGCGTCGTCTGCCTCCAACATCATTTACACTCATATTGGATCCTTTCCCATCAGTCCCTGCACTGCATAGTCAGGACTGTGCTGGATCTTGTCAGGTCATCACGTTAGCAAGGCTGAAAAAAACCAAAATAAAACCAGGTTAGGTGTTAGCCTCCAAATACCCCAAAGCTGTAGCAGATAAAGGTATTCAACACCCAAACACTACGCACACAACACAGGCTCCCCCTACTCAGATGTTACTCCCACAGCACCTCAAGCTTTTGCTAATTTTGCCCCCAATCTGAGGTATCAGAAAGACCCTCAGATTTTCAGTGAAAATTTTGTGAGCAACACACCAGACGACATCCTGAAACAATCTCACGGGTGCGTGGTACTCAGAACCCACAAATTTTAGCTGCTAAAACAAAATTACCACCACCTTCCCCTGCACACCTGGCCCTTGCCCCAGATAGACTTTTCCATGGTCCTGTGCCAGTGAAGAGTAGATAAACTCCTTTCCTTCCTGTCCAGGAGATTTTGAATCCATGAAGATTTAATCAGCAGCACTTTTGCCCCTACCAAGTCACTCTTTTTCAGAGATGTCCATATCTCACACTGGATATGAGTTATTGCAACCAACTCTCTCGTACATCACGCTTTTTATTTCTCTTGTACTGTTTAAAACCAAACAAACACATATCTCTGGCACTGAAACATTAAATGCAGCTGATTTCTCAAACTTCACCACTACAAGAAGATAACACACCACCAGCAGCCCCAAATTAAAGCAAATCCAGGGTTAAAGGGCCCCAGTTCTCTGCCAGTTCTAACAAACTCCAAACTGCCCTGGAAGATGTTTGGAGTTATTCCAATAGGAAGACAAAAGGGAACTAGGGAGAAAAGCAGAACCCTCAGAAGCGGGATCTGGGCCATCAGGTGGCAGATTTATGCAGATTAAAGTTTACATGATGCTCTCCCTAAGGTTTTGTGTAACACTGAGCTTTCTGTTGAGCACTGCCCCACTTGGAGCAAGACCTCACAACTATGGCAGTTCCTTCATGGCATCAACAAAATGCTCAAGAAGGGTCAAAAAACATGAAGTCAAAACCCACAACACGTTTAGGGAACTTCAGATATTTGATGCTATTTGATTTGATACTTGGGAAGAGTATTCAGGGAAAGCATTTCACTGGTCACCCTGTCCGTGCAGTCTCCCCCACGTTCCCAGATCCAGAACCTTCAGTCCAAGCACAGCCACCCTCATCTTCCACATTCACTCCAAGGCTGGGATTTGGAGAATTGTTTCATTTCTTAGGCCCTAAAATGAACAGCACTATTTTACACTGTATTGTTTCTCGCTCCAATATTTCATTAAGTATATTATCCCCAGCCACGCGCACTTCAAAGCACAGAAATTAATATGTCCCAGTGAAATACATCTGGCAGGGATTCACGGCGCATTGCTTGGTAGCAGGACATGCATTATACACCGGGAAGTGTTCCAGCTGCTTTCCTACGGCTTTACTACAGGCACAGATGCAACAGGGATGATGTCAGGGAAGTGCTAGGTTGGGCTTGCTTTGTGTAGCTCTGCAACTCCAGCATCAGCTTTTCATCAAGAGGGGGGAACAAACCCCCCACCATACTTAAGCTCAATAATTCCTCACCCAGATTTTACTTCAAAGCTCAGGCCAAGAGGGCTGGCTATTTTTATTGATGTTATCAGAGCGTATCCAAGATTGCTGACTCACGTGAGAAGTGCAAACAGGACTTTAAGTTGGTTACCTTGAGCAAACTGACCTTGCCTCCTTCCTCCTGCACACTCAATAAATGCGCTGTAAAGCATCAGGCCACTCCACCCCACCCACCTAAACATCTCTAGAGATGTTTATTCTGCATGGAATTGGTGTAACAACAAACATCTGTGCCTTCTGTATCCAAATAACTTGAATCCAGCAGGATCGCGAGCCAAGCGTGAACCCCATGGAGATGCTAAAAGCCTCAGCAACTCTGGGGATGCAGAAGAGCCAAGTCCCCCCCCCAAAACCACTCAAAGACCAGAAGCCTCTGAGATCAGAAAGCAAAGGGGTGTTAATTCGAGCCTTGTAAATCCCAGGGGTGCCACGGGGTTTACTGCTAACAACCCCAAACATGGCTCAGAGTGTTGTTGGAGGTCAAAGCAACACTAATGAAGTTAATTGGTTGTGGTCTCCCATTCTCTGCCGCACACGAGCCTGGCCCTGCTCAGCATCCAACACACCCAGTGCATGCAGACGGCTTTTCCAAAGCATTTTGGAGAAAATAATGCAATGAAATGTCCATCCTGAGGTAATTAGCATGTGTCAGGGAGAAAAGCTCTCCTAACGACAACCATTCCAGCAGGCTGTTGTATTAGCTATTACATGACTTGAAAAATTAATAATATTTTTGTGTTCTGACATAAAAAATTAAATGGGAACATGAAAAGAATGACAGAGAGTTTGTATTTTGCCACCCATTAATGCTTGCTCTATGCACTATTTTAATTAAAGGTCTTTTGAGTCACTACACGCTTACATTTACAGGTGAACATACAAAAATGATGCTACACTTCAGTCATTTATACATTTTGCCTGTTGCAAAGTCCTGGGAACACTCTAGCCAAAAATCCATGGACTCTGCACGCCTGTGAAAGGAAACATTTACGGCATTTTAAGTCAATATAGAATCATGGAATGGTGTGAGTTGGAAGACGTTTTAGAGCTCATCTCATCCCAGCCCCTACCATGGACAGGGACACCTTCCACTGTCCCAGGGTGCTCCAAGCCCTGTCCAGCCTGGCCTTGGGCACTGCCAGGGATCCAGGGGCAGCCACAGCTGCTCTGGGCACCCTGTGCCAGGGCCTGCCCACACTTACAGGGAACAATTTCTCCCCAATATCCCATCCATCCCTGCCCTCTGGCAGTGGGAAGCCATTCTCTGTGTCCTGTCCCTCCAGCCCTTGTCCCCAGTCCCTCTCCAGCTCTCCTGGAGCCCCTTTAGGCCCTGGAAGGGGCTCTGAGCTCTCCCTGGAGCCTTCTCTTCTCCAGGTGAGCACCCCCAGCTCTCCCAGCCTGGCTCCAGAGCAGAGGGGCTCCAGCCCTCTGACCATATACTTTCAGCCTAATATTTTCTATATCCTTTTCCATTTTCTATGCTTTAATGAAGATTCTTCTCAAATTAACCTTGAATGCTGATTTTGTCCAATTTTACTACACTAACATAATTTTATTTCCAACATAAAAAAGCACAATCTCCAAACATGGTTATAAATTAATTATATTACTTGGGTTCTTCTACATAACAAAATTAATTACTATTTCCAAGAGGAAGGCTCAGAGGGTCCTGATAAAACTGACAATAATCATCCGATTATTAGCAGGTTGACAGAAGACGACTAAAACTTTGGTTGCCAATTAGGCTTTGTACAGACACTAAACATGTAAATACTGGCTGATTTTTAAATTCTATGTGATCTTTTGCTATTTGACCACAGTTTAATACACATTCAGAAAGACCAGCCTCAGTATGTTCATTTTCAGAGACAGCGTTAGCAACACGTGGCAAAAATCCAAAACAAACTGTCCATTGGAAGCATCCGAACCCGGCATAAATAATCTGTGACAGCTAAAGCCTGAAATCACGGGCAGAGTTTGCCAAATACCGAATGATTTGGAAAAAACAGGGATCAGTGTCAGCGTTGAGGCTGCTAAAGGGGCAATTCTGGAAGCAAAGTTCACTGGGTTTATTATAACATCCCCTAACCTGGCAAGGGACTACAGAAACAGGGAAACTTTCTCCCATTGCCAACCCTCAGGGTCTGGTTCTCAGGACAGCCTGTATTTATCCATCCACCGGCACATCCCAACACACACCATGCAGGGCAGTAATTCCTGATACTGATAAACTTACAAAATCTGATAAAGAAGCTGCCAATCTCAACACACTTCACTGCTTAATCTGAATCTATGGGCACAAGAGCCCTCCGGATGTTTCTCCTGCAGCAGCCAACAGCCTCGTGCTGCTGGTACCCAAAATAATGCCTTGGTGACATCAAAACTGATGTCAGACTGACACGTCTGTGACAGCTACACACAGGAGGAACACCCAGGTGGAAGCTCAACATCTTGGTTATCATTGCACCGTTTCACATGTCAGTTCCTTTCAGAATCTGCATAATGCTTAACCCTCTCCTTTTATCATCTTCCTTTTCCACGCTCACCAAGTTTTTCTCTTCCTACTCTTTGCTGATGGGAGAGAAACATTATTATTGTCACTTAATCACCTACATGGGCCCCTCTCGAACCTTGTGTGCAAGTGCAGGAGGCGGTGGTACCCAAAACACAGATTTATGCACCCAGGTGTGGGGAAGGGGTGAGGTGCAGAATTTCTCTAAAATTATTTTCATCCAGAAACGTGAAAGTTCTATCACAGGAAACGTGAGACTTGGAAGCATTAGAGAGATCTTGGAATGATTCGTTTTCGAAGAGACCTTTAAAGGTCATCTAGTCCAACCCTCCTGCAATGAGCAGGGATGTCGTCAACTTGATTTGTAATCACAATTCAAATTTACTTCTTAAGGGATGATAAGCTTGGATGGGGGAAAAAAATACCCATTAGCACTCCAGGATTGTCCACATACAGAAGAAAGGTCTTTTGGCTGAATTTCAGAGCAGTTTATTTGGACTGAGGCACCTAAGCAAGATGCCAAGGCAGTGAGACAACTTAAATTAGAACAGAAAATGAAAGCAGAAGTGGAGACACATTCCCAGAGGCTCTGCAGCAACACAGGACCCTGCTGGACCTGGCACGGAGCCAAAACAAAGCCCCGCAGGCACCAACAGCAAGGACACACAGGCGATGGCAGCAACATCCCGAGGACACATCTGACTGCTTCAGGGGCTTCTTTCCCCTCCCCTTTAAATTTTCCATTTGGTCCCAATTCCTTTAAAAGAAAGAAATTCTTGTCCTTTGCTAAACCTGCTTTGTCTTGCTCAGAGTTCAAGGCAAATGTGGGTAAACCTAAAAATTTGGTGTCCTTTCACTTCCCGCAAAGCCAAGTGATTTTGAGTTAAACCTTCTGGATGTCCCCTGTCCAAGTCACATTCATAAACTGGGGTTTGGCTGTTGTTATCAAGAGCCATAATAAAAGGAGTGTCAACCCTTGGTCAGTGTCAACCATCCTGCCTCAAGCAGAAGGGAATATTTCTGGAAGTAAGGATGCCTGTACAGCCAGAGACGCCTACTCAGCCTCTGAGGGGGATTCCCAGAACATAAAAGAAGCAGTGACACAGCTCACCCTGTGTAAATCGTTCACAAAGACCTACAGTTGCCCACACTGGAACTAAAATAGATTGCAAGTGTTCTCTAAGTTGTTCCTGAGCTCAACAGCTTCTTCCATGGCCTGAAAAATTTGAGACAAGTCGTATCGGGCTGGTTTTTCCCTGTGTCTTTCAGTTTTCTTCAGCACTTCAAGCAACTCTGTCACCTCCTTGCCTTGTTCACTTCTATAGTGGAGGATGACACTTGAGTTTCAGTTCGGCACCTGGGAGCTACTTGCTGGGCACTGGAGGTGTTTCCTCCTCTCGTTCAGAGAGGGGCTCGGTTCCCCATACTTCAATCAGACACTGGTATTATGAAGTCCATGGATACATAAAGCACCTCAGTGGACGATAATCCCTTCCAGAGCCTGGAATCACCTTGTCTCGAGGCTTTGGTATTTCCCTATGGTATCACAACCACTCAGTGGTTCCTCTTCTTCTAGAAACAGGGAGGTGAGTGAGGATGTTGCTATCCATCACATTCTTGCTGATGCATCTCCTGTGGAAATCTCTCAGCTTCTACCAGACCTTTTAGCTGAGACAAAATGAAAATGGGAAGGGGAAAAAAAAACTAAAAAGAAATTACAAGAAAAGCTGTTGTGAAACGAGTTACTCCTAAAATGTTACAAACATTTCTGATGAAGGAGGAACTGAATTAGGACGTGAATAACAACACGATCACTTATGCTTTCCCTTGAGGTCAAAGCACTTTCTGTGCAGGGAATGAATCAGCATCCAAGGAATTAATCTGGGCTATGCAGTGAACGAAGCTCCTGCCTGCATGATTCCTGCCTCACCGGCTGGAGACACTACCAAAGGCACAGAGAGGTGCCAAAGAAATGAAAATTAAATAAAGGAACTACAAAAAGGGTTGGTGAGGTCTTGACTGAGGCAGCTACATGGGAGAAGTGACTTCCATCTTCGTTTCCGTCACAGCATCTCCGCGTGATGCCAGGAAACCCAAAAAAATGGTGCAAAGAAATCCTGCCCCGGATCGTTCCTCTTTCTTGAGTTTCGGATTTGAGTCACTGAATCTTGACTTCTGGAAGCACTTCCATCTCCTCAAAACATGCCCCTACACAGAGAATGGGATGCTCCAGCTGCTCCCTTGGCTATTTTTGCCAGAAACCAATAAAATAGTGATATAAAACATAAAATTTAAAGAAACAAAAGGAATTGCTAGTTTCTCTCTCAGGCTGCAATGGTGGCACCGGGTTAATTTAATTTCCTGCTCCCACATTCCCTATATGGCTAATGAGAACTGTCAGTGAATGGCAAGGATTAACAAAAAGGCAGAAACTAAGGAACAGCCTGGTGTATCCCGAGTGTTTTGAGTCCTCCAGGGGAACAAATCCTTGCTACATGTTGTTTTGGTGCTTCTAATGACTAATGAAGTAGTCAGTGGCCAGAGGTGGGACAACCCTGTTCCAAACACCAAGACAAATCTGTCATTTATCAAACTGATAGAATTACATTTACAGCCCCTTCAGGTTTTCCTGGACTAACTCCAGGCTCCAGCATCATCATCAGACAGAGCATCCCTCACCAACACAGCAATTCTCGTCACATGAACAGCCAAAATACCAGATTTTCCAACCTGACTGGTTGGATTTGATCCTCACAGGTGGACACAGAGCAGTTCAGCCTCTGGAAATACGACTGGAAACAAATCTGGAGTTGATATCCCAAAAACACAGTTCACTGTCAAATCCCACACTGATGCAGGCGCAGAGCAGAGCCAGTGAGCACGGAGACGGCTGCAGAAACTGTAAATGGACTCAGGATCTCCCTTTTAGCTCTACAAGCATGTGCCCAGCTATTTATATTTTAGTTTGCAGCTAAAATTTCACATATAGAGCCTGAAAACCAGCAGCACTTAAAATAAAAACATTTTTGAAGCTGTTAAAAATGAAGGATATGAAGTGTAAGAGCAGAGCGACGCTGCCAAGGACTAAAGGAATTCACTCCGAGGAGTGTCTTCCAGCCCCAAAATAGCTGCAGAAAATACCTTTTGAGAGCTCAGGAATTACACCAGTGTTAAGGACAAGGTGCTTCTATCCTAGAGGAGCTCAAGAGCTTCAGAGAACAAAACCTGGGGAAATCAAGGGATCCTTCTCCTCCTAATGCAGCGCTGCAGGTGGTGGGAGCAGCCTGAGGACTGCCGTGCCGAAAGGAAGCTCGCTGGAGGATGTGGAGGCACTCCAGGAGCACTTCCAGCTCCAACAAGCACCACACTTGAAATAACAGCTGAGCAAAAGGCAGAAGCATTTCCAGAAGCACCAATGATTGCACACACACATTGTGCTGGCACCTGAATGCCACTGAATCGCAGCGTTAGCAAGTTTCCAAAGATAATGAAAATAAAGAGCAGCTCATTAAAAAAAGAAATTATTTTTGTATGTTATCACCAAGAAATTATTTTTCACCTTCATGATGAAATGGCAGAGTATTTTGAATATTGCCCTATAAATATATATTGATCTATATCAACTCCATATATCAATAAACCGATAAATATGAACATACAGATCCATGCCAAAGGATTTTGTTGGGTTAAAGATTCATGTCCTCCCGTAGATCCTCAACATGATCCTTCCACAACATTCTCTGTCCTTGGGAAACTCAGCCCACTTCCAGCACAAGCCAAGACAAACACTGACACCTCTCAGCCTTGCTTCTTGTGGAGCCCATGGACACAGGAAAATAAACATTACGTCACGATGGAAGTGACAATATCTGCACTGTATTTCCCTAAAAATATAAAATTAGGGACAATTTACATAATCGAATGTCACTACGTTATTTTTGAATACTGGGTCAAATAATAATTAATAATTTCAGATGTTTTTCCTGTAGCCTTAGGAGCTTTGAAGTTATTATGAAGAAGATAATTCAGCTTAGGAGTAAAGTCAAATTTAAGTGCAATAGTGCCAGGAGAAAATGTAATAATGTGGTTACTGATGTTCTCCCTTTCCTCATTTTATGGAGGATTATGGACCATGACCGATAGCAGGGAAGGGATGGTTTTAAAGCCTTCTCACAGAAAACTCTTTTTGGCAAACAGTCCATCTCAAATAAAATTTTCCAGTGTTCCCTACACAATTTTATTGCATTTCATAAGAATTATTACCTGTGACCCACCAACACAAACCCATGAGCTTTCTCTTCTGCCAAGACGATTCCAACTTTCCTCCTGATAGGACATTTACTGCTCAAGATCAAAATGAACGATAAAAATTAACTCTGGCCGGGCAGCAGCCAAATCCCAATTTTCCCCATTTTAGGTAGAACACACCTGTTAATGAACGAGAGTTTAGAAGGCTGATTCTCCAATTTTTCAGCTCTGTCTCCTACTTTTTAAGCAACACTCCAATCCAGCTTTTCTCAAGCATCTGAATAGGAATAAAGTTATTTTGGGGAGTCCATAATCTTACAGTGCAATGTGCCCCTGCAGCCGCTGGTTTCTTCTGCTACAAGTCCAATTTTCCAAACAAAATAACCGAAGCTTCCCCTCCAGCCCATCCTCATTCTTTTAAACCCTCCTTAAATGAAGGCAACCTTCAACTAACTTCACCCTTCGGCTGCCTCTCATCCTTGCACCTCCCTCCCTTTTTCCATGGGCGATGAAATCATTTCCCCACAGAGAATCATCTTCTTTGCACTCAGTGAAGGTCAGCCCTCAGCAGCAGGAGCTGCAGCCTCGTCAGGAAATCAAGAGACTGCTCCTGACTGGATTCAGTTTCATACTAAGTAAGAGGTGATGCCATCGTTATCTGTCTCCTCTCCACGTTCAGTGTCTCAAACAGCTTAGTGATATTTAATAACCCACAGATTTTAGCAGAATAATATAAGTAACTTATAAATAATTGATATGTTTTAGGGATTTGATCTCTGTAACCAGACCATACAGGTACCTTCCACTCCTTTAAACCAAGCAGCTCAAAATCCTCCAAAATTAGTGTTTCTTTTCAATGCAGAACTAGTGAAAATCCTGTAGCACCAACATGAAAGCATCCTTCTGCTCCCTGGTCCATGCAGGAGCAGGATTCTATTATCCAGAGACTGATTTAAGGCTGGTAGCAACCTATAGATTCTCTGCACATAGGAATAGATCTTAGAGCACTCAGAATTGTGCTGTCCAAGATCAAAGGGAAAAGAATATTAAAACTGTACTGCCAGATCTTGCTTAGTGCCCTTACAAAGGAAAAAAAAAACAAAACAAAACAAAAAAATCCCAAAACCAAAACGAACATCAAACAGGATTAGTCATACTTTAAACAAGACTTTCAGCAACTAGTTCACAGAAAAAGAAATAGTATTTTTCCTCTAAAGGCCATATTTATAAAAAATATTCAGCCCACAGATGATGATAATTTACAAGCAACAGGAGGAATAGGATGTTGGATTTAAATGAACCACAAACCAATATATTCTATCTGAAAATTAAACTGTCTGGCAAATGCCACAACACAAGAGTGGCTTTTAAACTTGAGGAAGAGTGTTCTGAAAGCATCAGAACATGAAACCAAAAACAAAAGCCTTCTCACAATGCAAGAAGTACTGAAAAATCCCTTGAATTAGAGCTGACAGCTCCACTAAAAATAGTTCTTGGCAGCTACCTGAAACACAGGCTTTGTAGTTCTTTGAAAACAGTGATATCAGACAGAGAAGCAAAAAAACCAAACAAAAAAAAGCAGGAGCTAATGAAGTATTTAACTGAAATATTTCCCTTGTCCCCAGTCCCTCTCCAGCTCTCCTGGAGCCCCTTTAGGCCCTGGCAGGGGCTCTGAGCTCTCCCTGGAGCCTTCTCCTCTCCAGGTGAGCACCCCCAGCTCTCCCAGCCTGGCTCCAGAGCAGAGGGGCTCCAGCCCTGGGAGCATCTCCAGGGCCTCCTCTGGACTTGCTCCAGCAGCTCCACGTCCTGCTGATGTTGGAGGCAGCTCTGCAGGTGGGATCTCACCTGAGCAGAACTTGAAGCCCTGGACAAGCAAAATTCAGCTCCTCCTTAAGGTCCTCAGGTTACTGCTTTTCCTTATGGATCAGATACACTGACTGGAGGCTGCAGGAATTCAGAGATGTTTGATAACCGGCATCAGGGAACCAATAAATCCATTAGGAAAGTCATAATTCACCTTTTTAAAATGAAATAAGCAGTAAATTATCAAGGATCTACAGCAGATGCTCTGACACAGCATTTTGCTGTAATAAACATGTATTTTATGGTGCCTCTGGGTTATTTAAAGCTGTTTATGGGGGTTCCCACACCTTGTGCTAATTGTACATCACTGATAGGATTAGGAGGAAAGCATTCCTGATTGCCAAACCTGGAAATAGGTACATCCCTACAACCACCCAACACAAATAAGGACAGACAGAACTTACAAACAAGGACTAAGATGACACTGAGGAACAAAGACATACACAGACTTTGCATTTCAACTGAATCTTCCCAGTTTGGGGCAAAAGCTGGAACAACATCACAGCAGGATTTCATTCTGCACTTGGGTAAGAGCTTCCACCTCTCCCAGCCAAGCTACAGCTCGACACAAACTTGGGGAGCAGATAAATGTGGCTGTGGAGAAAATAAAATTCAAAAGCACAGTCTGGAAAATAAGATTATTTTATAAATCGCTGTATTTATCCAATAAGGTAGCAATTAAGTCAATTGAGATAACAGTCTGTATCTCATCATATTCTTCAGAAAAAAAAAAAACCAACCCATCTCATCTGGAAGCTGAAGATCTGGTTTCTTGGGAGATCAAGCAGCAAATATTGAAATATTCACCGGACTGGCAGCGGAATGATTTCAGTGCTTCAGTGAGCACAAGTTAAACCTGAGCATATTCAAACTAGCACAGTGGATTTGCTTTTTCTCAGTACTTTCACGTGTCCTCCCTTGTCTTTAGGACTATTTTTCCATCCAGAGTATGATGTGGGGGATGAGCTTTTCAATTTTTTTTCCATTGGCAGGCATGATTTTTCATTAGGATAGAGCACTGCTATGAAAAAGAAATTCTGACCTGATCCATCCTCAAAAAGGGAAGATTAAAACAAAGGGGAAACAAATGGCCCCAGAGCATAGAGCACGGAGAGAGGTCAGGCATCCTCAGATGGCTGAAGAAATTAGATGACAGATTGCAGCAGCCCAGTATTAAACATCTCCAAGATAATTCCCCATCCCAAGCTGAACCATCTCAGGGAGAAAGAGAAGCTCCTCTAAGCCTGGTCTGCCAGAGTGCTTCTCCAACATCTGTTCCTGCATTTTCTGCCGGCCGCTCCCAAAGCGGCTCCGGTGAGGGATTTGCCCTAATTGCAGGCGGCAGATAATCGCCCTTATCCTGAAACAGGGTGCCCAGTGCAATGTGAAAACATCTCCTTTCCCACTCCTATGCTCATTTCCTACAAAACCTGCTCTAAATCTAAAGCCTCCCGCGGGACACCTTGGCTTTGAACATGTCTGAGGTGATTCTATAATTATTGAAGGAGTATAAGCTTTGGTTGCTGGGTTATTCCCAGAGAAAGTCATTGGGCCCTCTCACCTTTTACTTTCCCCCATGTGCCAACCTGTCCATCCCAATTCTTCTCTTCCATGTTCAAGCGAAAGCAGAGGCACCTCCTTCCCACAAAACACACAGAGACGTCCCTATCTCAGTGGAGAAAACCATCGATTACACCTGACACAGGAGATGAGATACAAACATCCCTCTAAAAACTGCAGCACATTTGGGTTTTGGGCTTCTTCCTTAATAAAAAATATTAAGTATGTTTTAGATACTTTCCGTGCCATCAGTACAGAAAAAGACAATTCTGCATTGACTAAATTCACAGTGAAGAACTGGTTATAAACATAATCCTTACGTTTCTTGAAGCTCTTTAAAAATTATGAGCAACCAATTAGCTTCCACAAGCTTGAAATAATTCCCAAACCTGGCATGGCCACCCTTGGGAAGGGACAGGACACAGCCAAGGTCAGCCGTGCGTTATCTGGAGAAACTGAAACGCGATGCTGATCCTGGTGGAACAGGCTCAGGTGACACAACTGGCTTCATTTCCACCTTTTATTTACATGAAGGACAACTGAGATGGGAATGACAGGCCCTCCAGATATCCAGATCTCAGTGGTTTTCCACAAGCACACCTTCACTTAGAAAACATATGGATTTCTTCAATACGTTTAGGAGAATCCAACATCGAACATAAAAGAGAACCCATACTTTCTGCCACACTAAAATACGATCTTATATCACAAACCTCTCCCTGAAGTTCACAAGCAATTTACTTTTCTCAAGCTATTAAATCTTTAATTCATATTCACCACATTGCAAATACTCCAGGTGAAAATTTCCAGTCCTGTGCACGTGTCTTATCTTTTTCATCCTCAAAGGATTTCTTTCAAAACATTCATCTCCCCAACTACCAACACACCTCAAAGTTCCCCAGGAATCGTTTTATGTAAAGCAGAAGTTTGGGGAGGGGGACAGTAAATCCTTTTAACCGAACGCTTTCAGATTACGACGAATTATTCCACTGGCACAAGGCCAGCACAACTCTCCACAGCAGAAAAAGAGGTCGGGCAAATCCAATAACGAGTATTTAAAAAGACAAGTCAACAAAATTAGTTCAATTTTCTCGCTGGAGGCAAAGTAAGGTCATTATGGAACAGGGAGGGGTGGGGGACGAAAAGGAGATTCAGCAATAAAATAATAAAAAACCCCCAGAATATTCAACCTATTGGGTTTTGGAATTACTTCCACTCCATTTCACCGGCAGAATTAGAAACATTAGGACAGCGGCGCTGCCACAACAGGCAGGTGCCCGGGGCCATGACATCCAACAATCCATCCCCTCTCCCTTCGCCCCGCAGCCATCGGAGTGTCCGGAGCAGATGCCACCTCTCAGCTCTCATCAGCCACAGGAAGACACAGTGTGGGTCCGACGTGCCCAGAGCTCCCGGAATTCGCTGCCGGCATGAGCACGGTGGGGAGAATGTGCAGGTGTGTCACCCCTGTAAATTTCAAAATATACTAAGGAAAAATTCGAAGTGCCCTAAAAAGGGATTTATGACACAGGGATCTCAGCAGAAGGGTTTGGAGGACTTGTCTTGGTTTGTTGGATGAATGCCAGGTTATTGCTTGTTGTTCAGACAGGACCAAAACAGACCCAATTTCTTCACCATCCCTGATATTTTCAGTGTCTGTATTAGTTTGGGATTTCTTTGAGACATAAAATTATATGAAAAGTTCTTTCTGTTCACAACAGGCCCATCCTCATGTACCTCCCTATAAAATTCTGTCACCAATATACCAAGTCCACCTATACTGTGAGCACAGGAATCACAGACCACAGCTTAGCCCAGAAACCTGAGATTTAACTGACTTTTCAGGACAGAAAACTTGTTTTCCACCTTAGCCTATCTTTCATCCTCAGTCAAAAGTCCCTTTCTGCAGAAAACCAGCCTAGGATTGTTACCCTTGTCTGTACCCTGGCTGCAGGCAGAAAGCAATCCAAATCTTCCCAGGCTTTTAAGGGCATAAATGTGTTTGTGCTGTCAGTGTTTGGGGTCTGACAGACACAGAGGAACCTATTCGTTCTGCTCCTGCTTGTCCTTGCTGACTTTACACCTGAGCCTCAGGGATTTTCCACTTTCCTTGAGCCTTTCCAATGAAGTCTGTGGTAAAACTCCTCAGCAATTTGACTTAAACAAACATCCTTAACCCTGACCTTTAAAGGATGATCTGGTTTGAAGGATAATTTTTTAATGGATGAGGGCTTTTTGTTGTTGCCCTTTTTAAAAAACGTTTCTCTGAAATAGAGGTTTGGGGATTTTTAAAATTTTATTTATTTTAATGAAGAGTAAAAGACAAGACCGAGTTCCTTCAATGTCCTCACATTCCATAACGTGCTGGTTTGGGATTCCCCCCATCAAAAGTCAGCCCAGGTTCTCCTGTTGCCATGAGGAAAGTACATCCTGCATCTCCATCTTCCAAACTGCTCCCACTGAAGGGATTCGCTGATTTGTCATCTAACCATTGACATCCCTCCTTGCAAGTCTCCCTTGTCACTTCTATCCCTGTGTCACTTAGATCCCAGCCACTGTCCTGAAATCAACTTGGTAGAGGTTTCAGCCCCAACAGTGTAAAATATAGCAATAGATTTGATGAAATAAAGCTGCTCCCAGTGATTAGAGAATCCCAGAATTGTTTGGGTTGGAAGGGACCTTAGAGATCATCTCGTTCCAACCCCAGCATAGGCAGGGACACCATCCATTACACACCATCCCTTTTTAATTGTTCAGTCTCTTGTATAATGCCAATTATCAGCAGACATATTTTCAAAAAATTTCTTCTCTACTAAGACCATGAATTCATAATTTATATTAAAAGACATTAATTTCTACAAAAGCAGGAAAAATAAGTCCTATGTGGGAAATAAGTGTTCTCGCTGCACTGTTTTGTCAAGTTAAAAAATATACTGGCATTCTGGTTTGCATTCATTCTGGCTCCGTCCATCAGTAAAATAACCAAATTTTAGCTAAAAAAACCCCAGACCCTATGGAAGTGTGTGCAAGGAAGAGATTTCCTAGCCTAAATTACCAAATAATCCAACAGAGTATTTTTCTTCCAAATTTCAGTCACATCTTTAGTCCAAGGACAACCTGTTCACCTCTAACACAAACCAACTGAAACAAACTTCACTCAAAGACAGTTGTAAAACAAATTTGTTTAAAGGATGAAGGTTTCAACTTTTTTAGTACCAACCAGATGCTGCTAAATTTCTCAACTTCAGTGCATTGCTCCAATAATTTGGGTAAATTAGTGGAGCCTTGGCAGCCATTCGCAATTGCATCTGAGTTTGTTCTTCACAATTTGTTAGATGGGAAAAATTTGTTAGATCCGAAAAAACCCAAAAGGAATTGGGCTTTCTCTGAGTACGTAATTCAGTTTTATAATTTATATTAACAGGTAGCTAGGCGGATTTGAGCAGGAAAGATCCTCAATCCCTTAAATTCACCACAATATTTACATTCCTACCTTTCCCAATAATTAATGTTATGGAAATGAGGGTTGCTCTTTAAGGAAAACATCCCACTAGCAGGATGGGGGGTTAAGCAAGTCTAATAAACATTCCAGAGTGAGTACATGATCTCCTTGTCCTTGCGTTCATCCTTCCTGACTCCTCTAAAAGACATCAGGAGACGGAACCTTCAGAAAGTCATCAAGACTTCAACGACTTCCCAAGTCACCCCAGAGCTTCTCGGAGGACACGTGTGCCTCCCCCCGTACCTGAAAAGCAGAGCACATCTTGGCATCACACAGGAAAGCAAATTATATCCACATAATTATCCCTCCAGAACGCCTTGAACAACATATGGTATGGAAATGAAACTGCCTGAAATGGATTAACTCGGCTGCGTGATGAGATCCACAGAAGGGAGCGTGAAAAAAAACGTTTCAAAATGTATTCAGTGTAGGATCCCACAACCAGGCACATTCATCATCCGGATAAGGTAATGACACCAGGAAATGAGCTAAGTAAATCCAAGATTGAAGTTTCATTTTCTGAAGTGCATCTGTTTGGCTCGTATTCCCCCAAACCTCATCATTCAGCCACGCTGGGTCTCATCTTGGAAGCAAAAGATGCAAGAACATAAATCAAAACAGCTCTTCTGATGAGCAGCTGTGGCAAACATGCTTTTAATTTGATTTTATAAATAAATTAACTGCATCCCAGCAGGTCCTTGCCACAGCCCTCCATGACATCTCCTTTCAGGTTGTCCTTTACTGACAGGTTCGGAGGTTTTTTGGGTGGTGTCACTATGGGAAGTTAAACCAGCTGGTTTTTCAGAAGAAAATGAGAAACACTGGATTGAGCCAAAAAAAGTAACAGGGACGGCACGTTCCTGCAGAGGAGGTCACATCCTCCAACACTCCTTCCCTGTGATATCTGGTCCCTGCTTTCTGTGTTTGGGAATGAGGAAAACCAAAACTGAGGTGGGCTTACCATGAAGACAATCAGCCAACTCAAAACCTTTCCAGGGATGGCAAGTATTTTTTACATTTCATGTGCCAAGAGCACGAGCAGCTGGCCAAAACTCTGGCTGAACATGTCCATAGTGGGACTCTGACTTTGGATCAGGCTGGTAGAAAAGTGGTTAACTCATCCAAATGAGTCAAGTGGAGGCCCATCACATCAACCACCAGAAATCCTGTCAGGCTGAGATACCTACAAAGCATTTGACATCAAGATTTGGGGAGATTTTTAAAGGAGAGCATTCATATTCTCCATGCCTAAGGACTCTGCTCACCAGTTCAGGTTTATCATTAGGCAGATGATTACTGGACCAAGACCAACCAGATATTAGGAAGTTTTAGTCCCATGAGTTCTGGAGGCAAACATTCACAGAAGCACAAATGAGAGGAAAAACCAAGCAAGACCCAGACACACAGCAGCTTTCAAAATTAACATATGGATACTTTATGATCTGTTCAAACTGAATTTTGAATTGTCTCCACCAAAATTACACCAGTTGATGACTACTTTGTATGTCCCACTTGACTGCAAATGCTGATCAGGACTGATTTTGTCCAGCTACAGCCTCCTTCATTCCCCTCCCCTCCCCTCCCCCTCAACACCCCGCTATGTCCCCGAGGTTTCCCTTCACTCCACACCACAACCAGAGCAAACGGAAGCACCGCTACAAACCAACACAAAGAATGATTCAATCAGATGAGCATCGAAGCCACCAAATGGCCCATTAGGGCATTGAAAATACGAATTAGGAGAAATATAAAGCAGAGAAGGTCAGTTAACGAGTTTATATAGAAATAGGATGAAGCGAGAATAGATACTTCGTCTCCAGTAATATGATAAAGAACTTCAAAGGGTTTTTTTCAGATTCATTTTGGCCATGTCATGGGCTGGCTTTGCAAGAGGTGAACAAAGGAGAGCTCTCCAAGGGGTGTCCTGGTGTTATTTTGCAAAGAATTCCCCCATAATACAACGTTTCAACAGGAATTTTGTAAAAGGACAGGGAGAAACCACCTCCATCTAATTAACTCCACTGCCATCTCTATACTAGTGCTCCCTGCTGTCAGCTGCAAGATCACCTCCGGAAGCAGTTTTCCCTCCACTTTTTTCACCCAGAAAGCCAAAAAATCCACATCATAACGACCAGCACTCTGGAAAATCATAGAGACACTTCAGAAGTACCCAACTTAAAATAATTTTTATCCTCCCTCTTTCCAACACCAGCCACCTTCTGACACCGACCCCATATGTCACTGAAACTTTGAGGCTTGGGGCAGCTCGACTCACTCGTTCCCTTCCAAGGCAGAAAGTGCTGGACCTCCAGGATTGCAGGATGGATGAGAGGTTTTATTTGCAAGGGCAACAATTTGCTTCTGACCCTTGCCATCCTCCTCCTCCTCCTCCTCGCCAGGTCGCCAGATCATGTAGGCGCCGAGGGAACAGGCTGCACTTATTTCAGCCACGGGGCTGGAAGGCCTGGCCTCACGTGGGATCTGCCCACAGACACCGGATTCTTTACGCATTTTCTGCATGCACGCCATAGGCAGCGCCAGAAATACCGGCCACGTGGGAAAACAGGAAAATATTTTATTCCTGGGCTAGGGAAGAAGCCATCGAGCTAAATGTGGCTTTGTTTAGGGGCAGGAGTGCCCAGTCGCTGCAACAGGGGCAATTCAGGAATGCTGATAAGTCTGTTCTCCGTGCATAAATAACCTACGTTCGAGCCCAACTGCTTTATCTCAGGGAAGGATAAAGCCCTCAGTGGCAAGGCCCCAATATTTGTCCACTCGCTTATCAAGCAGGAGCCTTATTACAAAGGCTAATTCAAGTGGAGATTAGATTTCCCGCATGAAGGAACGGACAATAACGTCAGATATTCTTCAAACAGCAGTAAATAAGATTAATGAAGTGCCGCTGCCACGGGCTTTCACCTCGACAATGCCTTAAAAAAATAAAAAAAACTTCATCCTGGCAGCTCCAAACAAATCTTTCCAAGGGTTTCATCATATTTCAGTGCGTGGACATCACCTCGCTTCAGCTGGCCAGCAGCAACTACAAATAGCCTGCAGGAAGCCACTGATTTCCTGAAAAGAGGGTTAACCGAGAATCATAGGAAACAGAGAAAATTAAAGCTGGGCCTAACATCTTGACTAGGCTGAGGAGGGAAAAAAATACAGCAGCAGCAGCATTGCGCATGTTCAGACACCCGAATCCATGCAAAATTAAATGAGACTCTTAAAAATCACAGACCTAACAAAGAATTACCTCCTTCAGCACATCGTACCCAGGCAGTGGCTTTCTCTAGGCAGTTTTCACATACCATCACCTACAGGGGACCATCTAAAATCTTAATTAGAAATAAACCCAACTCAGCGTCAAGATCCACTGAGCATATCACAAATTGCAATACTTTGCATTTAAGTGCTCTCAGCTAAAGGACTAACTCAAAAACCAAGCAGCAAAACAGAACTCGGCAATCAGCAAAGCTTCACGTGCTCAACAGTTGTGCTGACTGATCAGACACAGGCAAAAAATCAACTCAGGGCTCTGCGGGAAACAATCCCAAATAAAAATGTCAATTTGATGACTTTACCAAACAAAGTAGGGAGCTTGGTTTTAAAATGTCCTAAATTGTGGCAAAATGTTGCACAATGCAAAGGAGGGAAAGCACAGACTGACTGGTAGACAGCAGGTGAAAAAATGAGAAAAGTTGCTGAAATGTAAGTATTGTATCAGCCCTCCAAAACTGCAGGGATTGCAGGAGATAGATGGAGAACAAGGAGGTGATATGGAAACCATAACCCCACCTGTGTAGTGCGGATTTTGTCACACACATGGAATAACCACAAGGACAGGAACGTATAGGTGAAACGGAAGCAAAAGAGGAATCAGAGCAATCTGGTATTTAGAATGTCACTGTATAAATTAAAAATTGAGGGGGCTAAATCCCTCCTAGAAAAAAAAGAGTTAAAGCTCCCTTTCCAGGCACTTATACCAGCTGGCAGAGCAGCTTCCCTCTGATCTGAGAAAGACAATCATGCCCTGCACCAACGCACCAGGACATTGCAGCAAAAGTCATTGTTTTATATGACTTTGTTGCTTTTCTCTTGTGTCCCCATAGATCCTCACTGCATTAACTTTGAGTTTTTAATCTGTACTCCGAGGCTCTTCCTCATGTGGAACTCTAGTTCACTATCAAGAGGTTGACTCCTCTGCCAGCTCAGGATGCTGATCTCCAGTTCCAACCCATTCAGGAATGAAAAAAAATAAGAAAACCATTGCATTTCATGATATTTCAAGACTCTCCTGCCACACATTTGAAAGAAACAGCCTGTAAATATTTATACATCCCTTTCATACTCTCTGCAGCTTTTCTCTCCCTCACATGACACCTACAAATGAGGAGTATCCCACAGCCAAGGCTGTAGGTGTGCCAAGACCTACATCTCCTTGACAGACCCTACAGATCCATGTCAAACAATAAAAGTATTCACAACTTCACAAGACACCTGGGATGGTAATTTGGGCACATGGCGATACAATAAAAAGGTAGAAAAAGCCTAAAAATACTATTTAACACCGTAAATAATTTACAAAATAATATTAGAAACCTACAGAACATTTGACAATGTGCTTCAATTGGAAAAAAATCCCTAAAAGTAAGACTACAGCTCATGAGGATGTTCTCACATCAAACCACCAGTGACATCCTCCAGGCTCTCCTAGGTCCTGGTGGCACAATCCTAACTCCTGGTGGAGCTGCTCACACTCTTTGCTCCAAATGAAAAGAAATTAGTCTTTCAAAGATTTAGAGCTAAGTTGGTTGAACCAAAACCAAAGGAGAAACATTTATATTGTCAGTTTTACCAGGAGAACGAAGGAGAGGAGGGCAGGAGTCTCTGCTGCACCATAGCCCTGAGCAAGGAGCACCTCTACCTATGCCCTCGGGAAAAATAGAAATAAAAATTTCCTTCCTAGCTGAAGAATTTCCTAACTAAACCCCTGCATATCAGCTCTACCCAAGAAACCAGAGTGCACAAACTGTTCTGCTGGCTGTGCCATCGACCTCAAAGGGCCTTTCCCAGCCCATCCCCAGTTGGGTAGGACCCTCTGGACAGGCACGTGTGTTGCTCAAAGCAGCAAGAAGAAACCCTTCTCACCGTCAGGATGAATTAATCAAATTTATCACTGATTCCCTTGAGATTTGGGAGCATCTCTCCACCTTCCGTACTTCGAGAGATCCCAGGACCAGAAAAACAGCCCTTGCTCCAGGAAGGTCCTGGTTCAGCTCCGGTCTGGAAGCGCAGGCTGCTCCTTTGATGCCCTGCCAGAAGTGGCCTCCAGTGAGGAAGCCCGGGATGAGTCACGCCACCGGCAGAAGGAACTTGCCAATCTGGATTGAAACGTTCAGATGAAACTATGGGATTTTTCTCCCTGCTCTGCCATCTCCCTTTGCGCACAGCAATTCCCGGTATTTGCACGCTGCCAGCCAGGCAGTCCGGCAAAGGGGAAGCAAAAATACCCAGAGACACGGGGAGGGTCTGCCAACCATGGCTTTGTCCTAAAAACTGAGGCAGGAGGGTGTTAAGGGGCTGAGAGGATCATTTGGGAAGAGCTTTATAATAGCTTTTCTGGTTCTTCACCGACTTGCACGAATTCCAGTTGGCATTGGGGTTTATTGCTTTCCACACCTGCAGAGCTCTGAGCCCAGAACTTGTACTGTGTTTGCACCATATCTTCAAATACCTTGTCCTCTAATCCGAGTTATCTTATACATAAATCCAGGGAAAAAACTTTTAAACCCACAAGACAGCTCCAAGAAAAAGAAGTTTAGCCCTAGTGGCCTCTCCAACAAAGGATAAAACACGTACAAAACTGATCCACATTACGTGCACAAAGATGCAGGTAGTCTTTTTATGAAAATATAACATTCTGAGCGTTAAAGACTTACAATTAATTCCTTTTTCCCACAAAATCCATTTTACTCAACAATGGGGACAAGGTATTTCTTTGCTTCATTCACTATCTTAACCTACTGCAAGCCAAAAGCATATTAAAGAATACAAGCAGTAGCAACATTTCGTCTGTCTTTTCAGCTCAATTTGGCAGTTCTGGCAATAAAACTCCTAATTCAACATGTTCTTTACTTAAAATTGAAACTGCAGGACATCTGCTACAGCTGCCAAGCTCGCTGTGCACCAGAGCATTTCAAGTCTCACTCTGTGCCTCTTTAACGTTGGGGTTTGGTTTTTTTTATCTCTCCAGCCCAACCTCTAATTTAAAGGAAACTGTGCTGGATGCTCTAATTGACCCCGTTCTCTTCCTTCCCCAGTTTGTCTCTATAATTAGTCCTTCCCAGTGAAGGGAATCAGCAACAAGACCTTTCTGAGCCCCACCCTGCAGACCACAGCAACTGCCTCGTATTGTTTTTGCCCAAAAAATCAACAGCTTCAGGACAACAAAAGGTTTAAAAATTGAAAAAAAGCCAGATCAAATGTGTATTGACAATTTTTCAACACATTATGGTGAGTGAAGCAGGTAACCCAAAATTTCACCTGCAACACGAATCCCTCAGCAGTACTTTGTAACATGAGCAAAATACTTGTTTTCCTCAAAATAACACACAGTTGCACAGCTGCCCACCCCAAACTCACCCACCCAAGACTTCCCCTGTGGATCTCAGCACAAGCACCAAACACAGAGGATTCCAATCTCCACTAAGGCACCGGAAGGCCCCACACCTTGTTTCTTGAGGAATTAAAAGGCATGTTGAGAATGAGGAAATTAAAAGCATTAAAAAAATACTCTTATCAGCAAACAAATGCCACCACAGAGGTTTTACTTCCCTGCTTGCCTCTACAATAGGTGGTGATTCCTACCAGGTGACCAGAGCTAGGGGTATTTTTAGGCATTTAGGGAAAAAAAAAGAAAGCAAACAAAAAAACCCCACCACAACAGCAGCAAAAAAACCCTAAAGCCAAAACAACCCCCCAAAACCCAGTTCAGGTCCAGATTTCAGAGCTGCTGGGCACCAGGAAGTGCAGGATGAAGCAGAAGATCCCAGCAACACCAGTAAAAACACACGGGATGATCTCAGGTCTAATATGGCCTAACGCAGGTCCTCAGTGCCACCACAGCATCTTCCGTCTCAGCCTTCCCTAAAGGATGATACTCCAGCTAGCACAATCCAAAACTAAACCAGAGGAATTTCTCTGGTTAGTTTTAAGCTTTATTTTCTTCCATCCACTGTTGATCCTCCCATCCCCAAAGTTCCAAGGACACCCATCTCAATGGGCTGCTCCTGAAGAAGATGCCCACCAGGAGAAGCATCTCAAGGTCTCCTGGTGTGCACCAGGTCCCTAACTCACTATTTTCCACTCAATTTTCCCACTTGATTTTGCAGCTTTACAATCACTTTACACCCCACGTTACATGGAGCCACATTACATTAGAAACCAAACAGGTTGAATTTTTTTATGGTTTTAGTGATTAGTTTCCCAGACTGACATTCTCTTCAAATCCATCGATGCCATTAGCTAAGAATCATCCCAGCAGTCCAGAGTTCCAGCCTCCCAAAGCACACCAATACACACACTGGTGTAACAATCTGGAATTTCAATGTTTAGACATTTAGAAAATTAAACTGCAGCTGGCGGGAGTCTCGCTAATAACGGCAGCACCTGAACCTGTAATGATCCTTCACCTAAGGAAAATTGTTCAAGTTTTTTGAATACCTGTCCCCTCGCAGCCCCTGAAGAGCATACCTGAAAGGAAAGTATGTAGATTAATGCTCCCAAAACAGAAAAGAAAGTTAATCCAGTCCTACAAGAAGAGAAAAAAACCCCAACACCTTTCCCGGTGCAGAGGATAGTCCATGCTCAGGGAAAAGACCTTCAAAATACATAGAAAAACTGCACCCAAACCATTGTAAATCCATGTCTATGGGTTTTAATTTCCAATTATTTTTCTGAGATATTCTCTCGAGGATTCCACTTTTATTAAAAATAGATGCAACACAAGACAGAAGATCACAATGTCCCCACCACACAGTCTGAACCACGAATATCAGACTGAGCTACTTTCAGACTGAGTTTTCAAACAAGTTTTGTGTGCAACTGAAAAAGTTTCACACAGGGCCACACCTTAGACTGCAACAACTGCATAAAATGTCTCATTTAGCTTTTGCTCCTCAGGTTTCACATCTTCCCCAACAAAACAAAAATGAAAGCAGCCTTCAAGCAGCTGAGCTGCAGAGAAAAAAGCAGGGGAGGAAACCCCTAATGTTGCTAAAAACCAGCCAGCAAACACTGGGTGAGATTCACACGTTCCCTCTGCAGGAACAGGAAAATACTCAGGCAGGGATTTTTTTTTCCCTTGTTTCAGCAAAGACTTTTAGGTGGTAGAATGAATTCTCAGTCCCTCACACACGGACCTTTGTGCTCATTTTTTCTCCTTACTCCATGTGCCTGGAAGTGCTCTTTCTTTTTTTTTTTTTTAAATATATTTTTCTCCTCATGTTTATCGTATTGTTCACCCCAGATGAATAGCAATGGCTCTAAAGGGGTATTTCAATCACATAAATGAAGAAACACAGTACAGGACAGCTGAACTCAGAAACCAAACATTGGAAGGTGGCAGCTCCCACCTGGAATTACAAAGAGATTGGAGTCTGGAGCAATGCACATGAGTCCACGTCTTTTCCACAAAATTGGTGGGGCAAGGAACAGGCAACAGCAGCCAAGTCATCTTTCTTGGCAAGTTACTTCTTGAAGATTTAAGAAGAAGAAATATTGCTGCTCATGTTTATCAATGCTAATAAATTCCTTAATCAAATCCCTGTGGATTGCAGTAAGATCAGAGATGCATTTGGAGAAGGGAACTACACTTTAAAACAAGTGCTCTGACAAGTCAAGGTGCACTCGGAAACCCCTGGAGTCGAGCGAGGTTAAGCAGCGAGCAGCAAAAGGATTCGTGGGTTTATCCAATCCTCCCTGCAGACTCCTCGGTTGCTTTTGGTAAAGTTCATTCCCTTCATAGCTGAGGAAAACTCTTAAGATTCCTCGTTATCTGCTGCAGGCACCTCAAACCTGACCTCTGCTCTGCATTGTCCTCCTATCTCCTCGCCTACCTGCCAGGAACGGTGAAGCGCCTCCGGATAAGATTATCCGCGGCGATGGCCGGCCCAGCTCTCCCGACAGGAACGCCGGCGCCTGCCCGTGCAGGTTGTTTGTGCCATGGTCTGGCCGGGAAGGAGGAAACCCAGAGCGTGCCCTCGTTGCTCAGCCAGACGTTTCGCTGTGCTCCGCAAACGCGGGGCCTGAATCCCAAGGGAGGCGCCTGGGCCGCCGCATCCCTTGGCAGCGGGGCTGGATCTTTATTTTCTGATGAAAAGAAGCAAAAGAAACAGTGGTTCTGCTTTTAAACATCTCTCCAAATCCCTTTCTTGAGCTGGAGTGGTTCAGCCATCCTTGCCACCACCAGCAGCAACAAATTCCACACAATGATGCCCCATTTACGAAGCAATTGGTGAATTAAGGAGCAGAGACCGGCTCTTCTGCACTCAGAGCAACCCCCAGAAGGATAACCTCCCTCTTCCAAAAAACCCATTTATTTCAAAAAATCATTACAAATTGCTCAGCATTGTTTTCATCAAGCACAACATTTCTAACGATCCACTGTGGTCCCTTTTTTTTTTTTTTTTTTTGCCTAATGGGACCACATTCCTTAACAATTAAATCATTTACTAATTCCTCCCCGGGGAGGCTGTCCTGTGCACCCAACAAGCACAAACCAATCTAACAGTTCATAGACAAGTGCCATAGGAGTTTAAATGGTAACATTTAGGAGAACTTTTATTTTGGTCTATGTATTTACGTGAAGTATGAAAAGACAGTAGAGTTACGGAAGTCTACTAAAGTAAATATTTTCAGTTAACTTGTTTTAAGTTCATCCCTCAAAACCAGCCATGTAGATGCTGAATACAATAAAAGAATTCTTGGCGGTCTATCAAAAACATTCGTAGTCTGGGCTGGTTTTAAAGCTCAGGTTTTCCAAAGATGGATCTATCTGGATTAAACACTCCTCTTCCATCAATGCTCAGCCATGATACAGCATATCCAGGATTCTCTACCTTTTTAAAGGTCATGCTTTGCAAGAAATAGAAGACAGTCCAACGAATTTTGATTCAAAAACAGCACAGAGGCTGTCAGATTATCTGTGCATGATGGATAAAAGCCAAGACCTGGAACGGGCATCCAAAGAGTAACTCTAGGATTTGGGGTCATGTGGGGGATGCTGGAAGTGATTCAAGGTGAAGAGACCAGCAAATAAGACTCAAAAATTATACTGAAACCCACATCTTTTGGCTATTTTTACATTTAAAGGGGATAACCAAGGCATTTGTTTATTTTAAACTGTATTTTTCCTTTACTACTTCACGCAGCATCCAAGCGGGACAGTCCCTTGCTCTGCTCCCCACTGCTCCTAACAGGGATTTGAAGTAACTTCTATGAGTCACAGGGATGGAAACCAAGACGATTTTTCCAAGAGAAACTGAGCAGACAGCTGGAACCACCAAAACTACCAGGGTTGAAAGGGTGCAGTCCAGCCCTCCCCTCAAAGGGGATCACCTCCACATAGAGCCAGCCTATCCTTAGGGGCCTTAACACCAACAGGGATTTCATAAACTTCCTCTGTGACCTGGAAGAGATCTTTAAAGGCACACTAGAACCCAACAGAGAGATGACAGGAGACCACAGCAGAGCTACACCTGCATCTTGTTTCAAGTCAGGCATGTAGCTGCAAAAAAAGCAACATAACTCTGTAGGCCTGTGAGACGAGAGCTCAGATGAAACACAGCTGGCTGAGCTCCCCACGTGATGATCTCACATCAACAGAGAGAGGATCCAACTAAGGAATATCAGTATTCCTTGGGAGGATGGAGAGATGGATCTCAAAGGGTCCAAGCAAACTCCAAGCTTGTATCTGAGTGCTTAATGCAGAGACAGCGCAAGCATCTATACCCAAACCTGGACACACTGTGTATCTGCCCAGGATAACTGGCTGCCTCACCAGCTCCTGTAGCTCCTATTTTCTTTGTTTTCCATGATGGCCTAGCCTTACTGCCATCCTACCCCGAGCATCCTCAGTGCACCGCAGCCTTTCCACTCCTGAGCCCCATCTCCCTAGGCAAAAAATCTGCCTGGCTGAAGACCTTGCTCTGTCTCTTCGTGAGGCTCTTAGGGAAACTCTAAAGAAGGGCTGACAAAAAACATCAACAGAGCCCAAAACTATGACCTATGGCTTTGTCTCACCATGGTTTGGCACAGTGTGAACAGCCAAAGGCATATGAGAACCCTACACAAAGAGACGTCTCATCCCTCTCCAAAGGGATGCCCATCCGTGCCTAATGAGAAACTGCAATGCAAGACTTAATGTAATCAGAAAAGTAACAATAATCCTTAAATCACAGGTATTTTTTTATTTCATTTTCCCTAGAAAAACTCTGAGGAGTTTCCACCAAAACACTGTGGAGCTGCTTGCCAGCCTCATGCTGATTATCAGCAAATGGACCCGGACTATCCCTGTTCCCCTCCCAAGATTAACTTCAGCCAGGCCAGATCCTCTTTCAGCTGGAGCTTGTGTGGACCAGCTTAATGAACTCATGGAAAGGCAGTGGGAAGCAGCAGTTTAACAGGCTGCAAGTGGAAGGCTGCCCTCTGCAAGCAGTGGATCACAGATAATCTCATTGTCCTTGGACACTTCCCACCCAACGCAGCTCAAACCACTTCCTTTCCCTTCTCCTCCTGCAGCCCACAAACCACAGGTGGAAGACGACCAACATGAAACACCTAAAGCCACGAGGAGCCCAATCTGACTTTGCAGACGATCCTGCTGGGAGCAGGATTTTGGACCAAGTGACCTCTTGAGTTCCCTTCTGACCCAGGCAAGCCTACGTTCCTCCATCAGAGGTAGCATTAAGATCATGGGGGTTTTGTTAGGAATAGAAAGCATTTGTGGTAAAGACATGGAACTCTCACCTCACCTATAAGGTACCTGTGAAAAAGGGATCCATAGATTCCTCCCCACAGACAGAACAACGCTACCACAAGGTCTAACAAAACTGCTTACAATATGATAAAAGCTTAAAACTTGATAATATTTTAAAAACAGACACAAAAATTTGTTAAGCTCTAAAAATCCCAGTTCGATAGCCTTCCCGCCTGAATTTTCATATTTTCTGAGGTCAAGTGGTTTGTTGACTTCCACTTTTAAAAGTTTAATTCCAAGACATAGACACAATCACAGGAGTGAGATGTACATGTCACCATGGCGTTTGACCTGTCAAACAGAGCACAAGATTTAATATTAAAGAGTCACTCAAAGAAAACAAAGGCTATTCCTATTTCCTGTTTTTATCCATTATCTGGCATGAGTTTCACGTGTTTGGTTTCTATAGTCTCAACTCTGAACACCTGTGCCTTCACATGTACACCCAAAACCTATGGAAAAATTTGGCCTGTGTAAAAGAAAAATAAAATTCCACAAAAACAATCTCAATTCCAATGATCCATAGACATCCCACCAGCAGCATTTTGTCCTTAAAATTCCATAAGAAACCCAAGCTTTGTGATAACCCCAGCCATCTAACCTGAAAACATGGCAGAGTATTTTTGCAGCATGAAGCCCAAAGAATTACCAAGCTTCTCCCCAGAGCAGGGAAGCACCCAGACACATCCTAAATCTCCAATGCTGCTGCTTCTGCCCAAAGGAATGCTAGAGAAAGTCTCCAATTTGCAAACTTGAGCCGTGATCCTTTAATTATTTATGCTCATGTTTACTTTGTCGAGAGGGGAGAAATCCCGTTCACTCGAGAGGAAGTGAAGCAAACATCGGCACGCAGGACAAAGCCTGAGAAATTCAGATGCTCTTTTAAACCTCAACACAAAAAAATCACCATGTTCCAAAGCTGAAACCTGCACCCAGCCTGTCCCAGGGAGCCAGAGTCCAGGACCAGGCTGGGAGCTTCATCAACGACACAACAAACTTGCCTTCAACCCCGGTGTTCCGCGTGCAAGCAGGAACGCAAATTCCCTTTTATTTACAAACCAAGGGGACGCAGGAATTTCTGAAATCAAGTTTGACCGGCTAAGATGCTTCCAGTGGTTCAACGACCTTGTTTGCTCCCTCATAAATGTATTTTTAAAGGAATTGAGTTCAAAAGTTGCACGGTTTAGAGCGAGAACTAGAATTGGGCAGAAAATGGCCAAAACACTACGCTCACCAAAACCAACCACCCTAAATGACTTCAGAAACTCTCCAGTCATGCTTGAATGACAGAATCCCAGACTGGTTTGGGCTAGAAGGGGCCTTAAAAGCTGACCTTGTTCCACCTTCTGCCATGGGCAGGGACACCTTCCACTAGCCCGGGTTGCTCCAAGCCCTGTCCAACCTGGCCTGGAACACTTCCAGGGATGGAGCAGCCACAGTTTCTCTGGGCAACCTGTGCCAGGGCCTCACCACCCTGTCAGCCAACCATTTCTTTCTAATATCCCATCTAACCCCTCTCTCTGGCTGTGGGAAGCCATTCCCCCTGGTCCTGGTACTTTAGTTCCTGATGAAGAGTCCTTCTCCAGCTTCCTTGTACACCCTCTTCAGACACTGGAAGTTTGCTCCTGGTTTCCCCAGACCTGAGGTATTTAAGCTTCAGGACTACAAGACACACATGGTCCCAAGCCTGTGATGGTGAACCCTGGTCTTCCTTGGCAGCCCCGTGGTGCCAAGCTGCAAAACCAGTGGAGGGACCAGCACTGTCCCTGTGCTCCCAGTACTCCCCCTGTTGACTTGTGGGCATATGAAGGAGCGATCCGATCCGTTCTTCCATGCGGAGCAGAATACTGTTCTCCCGGAAATCAAGCAGGGGATGAGGATTTCAAGTCCAGCCGTACCTTGACACAACCTAAATTAAAGTTGCATAGGTAACTTGGGTTTCATGTTTCCCAAGTGCCCAACCTTGGGCGCTTCACATTCTCAGGGGTTTTCCTGCAAACCTGATCAATGCTCACAAAACTCATCATAAACATCCCAGATAAAAATAATTTAGGCATAAAGCATTCAGATTTGCCTAGCAAAGGATCCCAAAGGTTTGACTGTCTGAGTGGTTTAGTACCGGTGTTTGTGAAAGATGCTGTAACAGCAGACGTCACCTCAGGCATTTGATACCTTGAATCTTAAAATGCAGCTTCCCCACCCAAAATAAGAAGGAAAAAAAAGGTTGAAGTGTGAAGTTTATACATCGTAACAGGAGCAATGGATGCACAGAACAAATAACTTCGCAAAACAGGTCTACATTTTAAATACATGATGAATTCAAATAAAGCTTTTTCTAAGTGCTGCTGACAGACACCAGGCCTTTCAATACAGAGGAAAAATCTCTAAAGCCACCCTGATTTATGCATCGATTGCAATAAATAAATAAATAATTATGAAGTTGCATCATCATCGATAGCCCAGGAAACAAAAGCTTATTAGTTGTGTGCCGGGGCTGCTGAATTACCTTCCCTGCCATCAGCAGCCTGACTGACAGCTTCCAAAACGGTCTTGGGGATCAAAAATCACAGCCAGGAGGGAGGGCAAAGGCTGGGAGAGCCTTCATGAGGGGAAAAAGGCATAGAAAACCCTCTCATTTTAATTCAATAAAATGTACAAATGAGAAAAGCCATTGAAATGGGTGAGTTTACTCAAGGACGTAGGAGAAATCGTGTGACTGCAGGGCAAGGGGCTGAAAAGATGATGCTCTTCAGGGATAACGCAGGCTCTGACCCAGCCGGAGTTTATGGATAAGCTCAGATTTGTAAGGTCGTGCTTAAGGATTCACAGCCCATCACCGCAGCATCCACGCACCTCTCCACGGGAACACAACGCTCCCCTGTCATTTCCTAGCAGTCCCATGGGAAAAGAGTCAGGAAAGAACTTGAGCCGGCCAGAAACCCAATTCTCCATCTAGCAATCTATTTACAGAGCGATTTATTACAGCGCTTGGGTATCGACTGAGCGAGACACCGCGCCGGTTTTCCTCCCGTAGCAGCAAATCTCCTTCCTCTGCCGCTACGTGATTATTTTTTTGATCCGCCGATGGGCAGGGACCGCGCTGCAGCGAGGGATGGGAAAGCCATGATTTCTGCTGAGCTCACGCTCCCCACTTTATCAACCCCGGCTTGATTTGGGGATAGGAAAACGTAAATGGAGGAGGAGGAAGCCGATCGGGAAGCAGAAGGGCGGCAAAACGCCCGGCTCCGAACTCACGGCAGGTCCTAGCGCAGGTCACGTCGTAGGGCGTTTATTTTTTTGGGATAAAGCAAAGGCCGTTTTGGCTACATTTAGGAAAATTCCAGAAAGAAATATCGACTGTTTTAACCTTCGGAGGAGCAGTGCTCCCACAGGGGTCCGGCGTGCCAGGGTGGGAACTGCCGTGAAGTCCAACACTGTGCTAAGCAGACCCAGGTGCACCTCATTCCGGCGGGTGGGAATGGCTGATGGGTACTCGGGAATGGCTCTGCGTGGCGCCCCGGGCTGCCGGAGCCACGGGGCGACCGCGGGCGATCGCGACCTGCTCCCATCGCGACGCCCATCGCCGTGGCCTCAGGGCTACTGCCACACTCAGGGATACAGCCCACGGCCCCACTGGTGACACTGGGGACGCCACCGAGGTAAATCTCCTCCCCCCAGCCTGGTTTTTCCATGTTCTGCGTGTCCAACCCACCCGCGATGGGGGTGAGCGGCACCGGGCGGTGAAACCCCGCGCATGAGGGGGAGCGCGGGGCCGCCCCGCACCGCGCACCCACCGGGGGCGGCTCAGGCGGGG
>VWZT01014510.1:489170-508192 GCA_013397055.1 Pachycephala philippinensis | reverse complement strand
GAATGGGGGGACACCGCCGGGGATGGGGGACACGGCCGGACACGGTGCCGGTAAGGCCCTGGCACTGGGCGCCGTGCCCGGGGGTCGCGCCGGCCGCAGCTGTCGGGGGTCGGTGCTGGTCGACCCCNCGACCCCAGCCCCGGAAGCTTCAGCCCGCGTTTTAAGGGGAAAAAAGGTAAAATGGGTAAAGGAGGAGTGGAGGTGTGTTACGGTGCTGTGGGTGGTCCCTGCTCGCACCCCAGCCAGGCCCTGACCCCGCGCCCGGCCCGGCCCGGGTGCACCCTCTCCTGGCCCCGTAATCCCCGTTTATTCCCACGGAAGCAGCGTTGGGATGAGCGAGCCCTTCCCGGGGCCGCTGGCGAGCTCTGGTCCCGGCCCCTGAGCGCCGGGAGACGCGCGGGGTCAGGCTCGGGGGCAGCGCGTCGCTCCTCCTCCCGTGGGGCGTGGGACACCCCGAATCGCTTCCTCTGACCGAATTCCCACTCCTGACCAAATTCCTCTGACCTCCAGGTCTTTCAGGCCAGTTATATTCCCTCCCCGTGCTTCCTGCTGCTCCCTGGATTAGACCCTTTCTGTGGGAGGTGAGAGGTGAGTGCATCGGCGTTCGGGTTAAGGATCTGAGCTGGGATCCCATCGGTACCAATCCCACCGGTACCTCTGGGATGTTCCCAGTGCCATCGCTCATCCCCAGGCGTTCTGGTCGC
Organism: Pachycephala philippinensis; assembly: GCA_013397055.1. Lineage (NCBI taxonomy): Eukaryota > Metazoa > Chordata > Aves > Passeriformes > Pachycephala > Pachycephala philippinensis. Next base: position 507,488 of record VWZT01014510.1, on the reverse strand, counting down.
TGAGGGGTTTTTTCCTGTTAAACTCCATGTTTTGCTTCATCCTGGGGAGCAAAAACCATTGGGTGTTGTTCCTGTGGCTCTTGGTTTCGTGGCTCTTGGTTTCGTGCCCTGGGAGATGCTGTGACACCAAGAGAAGTTCTGAGTTTGGTTGCAGTCTCTGGTTTGGGGAATTTGTCCAGAACGGAGAAGTTTGGGCATAGTGAGTACAGAGCTTGGAGTGTTTTCCTCTGATTTCAGCACTCATGGCCTGTTGAACCTGCAGAAGTGGGATGTTCTTGTATCATACAGGAATTATAACCTACAGCTACAGAGAGATTATTTATATTTAACGGAAAAGGAGACAACTACGCTTCCGTTCTGGTTGAGTTGTTTAATATTCCTTGAGTTTCTCCTCTGGCTCTGTCAGGAAACACAGAAGTCCAGAGATTCAGGACTCACCCAGCCTGGTAAATAGAAATTATTGTTCCTTGTCTGATCTTGCTCCATTAACAACTATCCAGACATGGTATTTAAACCCCATATTTCCAGGAAAAGTGAATAGTCTGGGGGTTAAACCATAGGGTCTTTTACTCTTGATCTTTAAAAGACAAAACCTTCTCTGTCCTTCCTCCTGTTCCCTGGTAAAGTCTGAATTTTTTGCCTTCCAGGTGACTATTTTCCTGTTTACGTCCATGTTCTTTAAATTAGGAACAGGACTCTAGTGAAGTGTCACCTTAAACTATTCACTCTGGAGGTTCTTAGCACCTTTAATTTATTAAAATAGACTTCAGGAATCTGATTCATCCTTAGTTCACACTCCCTTTGCTCTGTCCCTGCCTTTTTATGCTCAGTTTCTGAGGAGTCTCATTGATTGGCTCTCAAATGCCTTCAACAATTACCTGCAGAGGGTTGTTGTCTTTAATGGTGTGAAAATGACAGGTTTGGGGTGTTGTTTGGTCAAGTGGTGGAAAACAGAGGCTTTGCGTTGCATCCGGACACGAAGGAGCCCCATCTGTTTACGGATTGAACTCACACTAATGTCAGCATCTAATTTGTTAAATTATTATAACTTCAGTGAGGGAAACTCGACCTCTTGCCCTATTGATGCAATGCAGCACCGTTTTCAAATCTGTAAATGAAATTATGGTGTTTGTATTGAAATGCTCCTTTTCCTCATCTCAGCACTGGAAATGGGGCAGCTGAAATATCTTGGAGGAGCTGAGGATTCCAGTGAGTTTGCATAAATTCCAACTATTAATATGCAAATAAAACAAACCAGCAAGACACTTGTTGGCAACCTCCAGCAAATGTTCCAGGCCTGTGCCAGTATTTATTCCTATTTTTATGAAAACTGAACAGAGTGTGCCTGAGCCTTCAGGAAGAGAGTCCTGGCTGTGGCTGAGCAGAGCTGCTCCCAGTCCACATCGGGATTTCAACGCTTCTCAGAGGCTCGGATCCATGTCCTGGCTCCTCTGCAGACCCATCTTTAGCTCTAATGGAAGGTTCTCCCAAACAAAGCCAGCTCACCAGTGGCTTTTCACAGCCCCACGTTGTTTTAGTCCTTGCTGCTTACCTGACCTGGTTCTGAGGGAGCCTCCCAAGGGTTTTCCTTGGAGCTGCATGTGGTGAGTCATCCCACAGAACTCCCAGGCAGTTTCCGCCATACCAGATGGCAATAAAATTAAAAGTAGTAGCTAGTGGCAATTGAGCACTTGCTAGAACCATTCTCCTTCCTGACTGGAGAAACCTGCCAAATGTCCTGACAGAAAAAAAAAAACCAAAAAACCCCAATGTTTCTGCAGAGTGGAAAATTAACAGAGCACGGGACACATGCTTCCCTTGCTCTTAATCCCATTTGGACTGGAGTGGAAAGCTATTGGCTGGACTTCTCCATGTCCAGGAGAAGATGAAGCAGAAAGAACACAATGTAAAGGAAAATTTGGGGCATTTTATGGGCACGTACAAGAAGTATTTCAGCAGTGCCCATGTTAACCCCCCAGACAGGATGTTTGGAGCATGTCCAGATCTTTAAACCAGGCTATATCCAGGCAGGCTGAGGAGTGACTGGGATTCCGTTTGGATTTCTTGATTTTATACTGGGAGGGTTTGCACCATGAGCTTGGAAATAGTTGGAGCTCATTAAGGTCGGAAGCGTGCCCAAATACCATTGTGTTTGGCTCAGCACAAACAAGGGCTGCTCCCTTCCTCCGGTGACTCCTGCTGCTCGGCATCTCCGGGATGCACCAGCCACGCACAAACGCTCGCTGGCTGTTTCATGCCCCAAACACTCACCTCGGCCCTTCCTTCCGACCTGTTACACATGGGCTGTGGCTCATCCATTCCGTTCCTTGCCCGTCACGTGCCAGGGGACCTTGCCAAGATTTTTGAGAGATAAATCCCTTAATTTATGCATCCCCAGGCAGGAAGGGTTATTCCTCATGATTCATGTCACAATAAGACGTGTGAATCTACTTCTTCCTAACAGAACGCTCCATTTGCTTCTTTCCTCCTTATCATGATGGAAATTAGTGACTTATTTATAGTGAATCATATTAAAGGGATCTTATCATTCTGAGCTTTCACACGAGGCTTTCAGAAATCTGAAGATGTTTTTGTGCTGCCTTTGGGACAGAGGAGGGAAGGGTGAGGCCAAACCAGCTCCATGTCACTCCTGTCCCAAGTTGTGGCATTTCCAGCCCTGTCCTGGAAAGGAGCTGGAGGCTGAGGATGCATCACAGCACTGAGGAGCCTGGAAGGGCTGCGGGGTGTCAGAGCTAAAGGAAAACCAGGGTGGATATAGGGGCTTTAAATCAAATCTCCCTATGGAAAATCTCCTAAATCCTACTCTGGCTACGTAGAGAGTTGTCCTAAAGATTCCCACGGTCAGGAACTGGTTTGTTTGTGATCTCGTCTTGCTTTGTTACTCCTTACTCATGGCTGTGCCTCCTGTGCTGGCGGCCCAGCAGGTTCTCCTGGAACAGGTCATGCCTCTGGCACAGAGCTGGGGCACTCTGTGCTCAGAGAAAGGGACCATATGTCTGCCAGACAGCCCAGAAAGGTTTTTGTTTAGGGAATACCAGCGATGCAAAGAACTCCAGTGATTGTCACTGCACAGGTAAAACACTGAGACACCCAAACACCACCTGACTTCTCCTGGATCGCTCCTGGTTTCTGTGCAGGAACTCCTCTGAAACTCCTTTGCTATGAGGTTCAGATCCTCAGGATGGAAGGCTGATCTCATTGGAGCCACAGTAGGTTGCTGCTCAACCCAAAACTGTGTGTTCTCCATCTGCTCATGGTCCTTCAAATATCCATCTGGGCATCCTGGGCTCTCGCTCACTGCTGCTGAGAAGGAGCTCAAGGTGTTTGTTGGGCTGCATCACATCCCAGGTGTGATCAATTCCTAACGCAGGTTCCCTGTCTCTGTTGCAGCTCTGGCAGTTCCCCGGAGCGGCGCAGGATGGATCCCGTGGTGCTCAGCTACATGGACAGCCTGCTGAGGCGGTCAGACGTGGCCCTGCTGGAGCCCCCGAACTGGCTCAACGACCACATCATCGGCTTCGCCTTCGAGTACTTCGCCAACCAGCAGTTCCAGGAGTTCAGCCCCCGCGTTTGTTTCATCAGCCCCGAGGTGGCTCAGTTCATCAAGTGTGCCCTTAGTCAGGAAGAAATAGCCATATTCCTCCAGCCGCTGGACCTTCTCCGCAAGGAGCTGGTATTCCTGCCTATCAATGACAACTCCAGCCAGGCTGCTGGGGGCACCCACTGGAGCTTACTGGTTTATTTCAGGGACAAGAAGTGCTTCGCCCATTACGATTCCCACAGTAAATGCAACTCTGTCCACGCCAAGCAAGTGGCAGGGAAGCTGGAGGCCTTTCTGGGAAAAAGAGGGGGCAAAGCCACCTTTGTGGAGGAGAAGGCGCCGGCACAGCAGAACAGCTACGACTGTGGGATGTACGTGATCTGCAACGCCGAGGCTCTGTGCCATGGGTACTTCCAGGGCCGGATGGAGCCTCTGCTGCAGCTCCTCACCCCCTCCTACATCACGCAGAAGAGGTCAGAGTGGAAAGCTCTCATCACGAAACTGGCACAGAAGTGATGGGGATGCACCTCCAGCCCCCCAAAAACTGCCTTTCCGGTCCAAGAGGCAGCACCCCCAGTGCCTGAGGGAGATGCCCATGCGCAGGATTGTCCCAAAGAAAAAGAATGTAACCCCACTAGCATGGCTACACCCCCCCAAACACCCCATTCCCTCCAGGAAAAGCCTTATTCTCCTCTGGAAATCACCGGCCTTTCAAGTTCTAATGACAAGAGTCACTTTGCTTTCAAAGAAACCCTCTCCATGGTACATTTTTACAGTAATGGCTGTGGCAAAACAGGTTGCTAAAGAGACTTCTCCACCTGTGCCCAGCAGGCAACACACCCTCATTAGGTGGCTTTAGTTGGCTCCAGGCATTGTCCTTCCGAGCCAGGTTTAGCAAAAGCCCTTTAAACCCAAGCCCCCGAGTGCTTTATCATGGACAGTTCTAGTTTGTGCCTCCTGCTAACGGTGTTGGAGCAATCTGGGATTTAGCAGCCAGGATTTTGTACCTCTGAAAGCCTGACATTGAGATGTCACTGCAAAAAGATGAGACTCCAAAGGAAATGCTACAATTAATTTAAGAACAGGGCAAAAACAAAGTCAGTTTTCATCAGCCAGGTGCTCCTGGGCCACACAGCAATGGCTTTTTTTGGTCCCCTGCCCCTGCTTGTTCTTATTGCAAATTAAAACCTGACTCTGAACTGCTGGAAGATTAATAGGAAGCTGAGAAAGCCAATCCTAGGAAAGTAAACTTAATTGAGATGAAAAGCGACACTGGCTCTTTGAAGTTTGGGGTTTTTCATTAGGATTTTAGGTCGTCTCTGTGTGGGGAGGGTTTGTCAGCGCTCCCCAGCCCTTGTTAGCGTCGCTACACACAGCGGTCGCTGCTCTAACACAAAACCAGTTCTGTTACTTGAGAGGAAAAAAAAACCACACCAGGGAGAACAAAAGGACAGGGTTTGAGGTATAAAAGCCAAAGATAACTGCGGGCTCCTTGAAGTCCTTAATGCACTTCAGAAAACTGAAAGACTTCCCCTCCCGTGCTGGATGATGGCTGGGATCCCGGAGTGGATCCTCTCCTTAAAGACAGGCTTAGCAGTACGGAAAATAAAAATTAAACTGAGATGTCATTGCAGGATAAGGAATAGTCTCTCACTTGGTGAGAAACAAGGAGCAAGTTTCTCAGGTGGTGTCTAGCAGAGCAACCACACCCCAACCTGAGCCGGGAAATCCGGGTTAAATACAACCCTTGGGGAAGGATTGTTTTTAACCTGAAGCTCTTCACCACCAGTGCGTGCAGCAGCACAGCACTGAGGGGATGGAGGGCTTCACCTTCCCCAGGCTGCCCCAAAACACCCTCATGGCAGCACTGGGGCCTGACAAGGGTTGGGGTCATTCTCCTCCCTCCTAACACTGCCTGGACAGGAGAGCAGCCTCCAGCACCAGCCCTCCCTGGAAAACCCACTCAGCTGGAGCCGGAAAGGGATCGAGCCGCTCGCTGAAAGGGATTCACTTTGGACTCTGAGAGGCTTCGCCAGAGCAACGTCACTGCCACTCCCAAATCCCGAATAAAACTCAGCCCAAACCATGCGCTTCCCGGTGTCATCCCGTCCTTGGTGTGCCCCGCAGTGTCACAGCACGATGGCTCTGACTCATCCGTCTGACAGTGCCTTCTTGGCTGGTTTAATCTCCCAATCCTATTTTAGAGGTTGGCTTGGGCTGGGGAGGGAGGAAGACAGGACGGTGGGTGTGGCATGAGGAACAGCAGGGGGATTTGAGGGCAGGGGCTGTGCTCATCCAGCACCACCCTGTGCTCCTCATCCCTGTTTCCAGGACAGCAAGGTGAGTGTCCAGGGATGTTCCCTGCACCCGAGGCTTTTACGTGGCATTTCTTTACACAAAGAAAAGCAAATAGGCTCAAGCAGGGCGTCACTGGGAGAGCCAACATGCACCGAACAGGGCGGGCAGACGGCAGCTGGGAAACAAAACCAGAGCCTTCAACCACATCCTGGCAGCAGGGACCCCCCAAAGCACACTGGGGGCTCATCCCAGTGCTCCTCCAAACTTCCTCCACATCACTGCACCCATGGCTTGTCCCACCACTGGCTTTAACCAGAGTTCTGAGAGGAGACCACATTCCTGGCTCGGGCTCAGGACAGGGACCTCACGCACCTGCTGCTGGAGCACCCAACAAATACCAGGCTGGGCACATCAGACCAAACTCCCCCAGTCCTCAACCTCTAAACCTCTTTCTTGGGCCTAAGAGCCCCACTTTGAGGTTGGACCCACTGAACACCAACTTGTTTGTTGGAAAAACAAACCCAAACCCATTTCCACCAGGTAAACGTGCTGGGTGAGGCCCTGGCACGGATGGGACGGCGCCTTTCATCCTCCAGGTCACCCACGGAATCAAAAGCTCCGACAGCCCCGTAATGCCGGGGCTTTGAAGAAACTAGACCATCCCCCCCGGGCACCCCTGGGTGCTAAATACCCCCCAAAATGGGTGACACCACCCCATCCCCACTTAGCCAGTGCCACCGTGGTTTTCAAGTTGGGCCATTTTCATGCATTTTGCTGCATGGGCCAGGCCGGGGAAAGGAGAGGAACTGGGTTGTGAATGTGCAGGGAGGAAGAGGAGAAAGAGGAAGGCTCACCCTGCCCACCCCAGCAGGGTGGGGCTGCAACTCAGCTCCCTCCCCCGGCACCGCTGTCCCCAGGGTGGCCCTGCCAGCAGCGCGTCACATGCCGCAGTCTCTGCTGCCATCTAGTGCAACAACCTCCTTGGCCTCTCTGTCGGGAGCATCCCTGTCCCCTTGTCCCCACTGGAGCATGGGCTGTCCCCATGTCACCCATGTCCCGAAGGGGCACTGGGACAGCACAGATTTTTGGGGTGCCTGGTGTCAGGGCTCTCAGCCTGGCACCGCTGTGGAGGATGTGGGTGAGAGACAGCGATGTGCTAGAAAATCCTGCGTTTATTTTCGTTTCATTTAAAAGCCGTTCCAAGGCCGGAGCGAGCAGCGAGCTCTTCCCCAGGGCACAGGGATTTGGCCCCATCAGCACTTGCAGTTCCCAAAAAACCAGGAAAGAAAACCCAAAGGAATCACACAGGTATCACCTGCTGCCCCAGTGTGCTCCCGGGGGAGCTGTGGGACAAATCCAGCAGGACAAATGCTGCAGCCCTCAGCTCCATGCGGTGCCAAGGTTAATAGGAACCAGGGCACAGACGCTGCGCTCTGGGATGTTCCCCAGTGCCAGCCATGGGCTCCTTTCCAACGTCTTAACAGGGCGAGCGGGACTAACAAAAGTCCACCGGTGCCAGGTGTGGACCCCAGCGAGGACACCTGGTGTGGGGGACCCTAAAGTGCTTTGCAAGGGACACACACCCCCACCTCTGAGCCTGGTGCTCCAGGAGAGAAGGGCTGGGGGGCCCTGCATTGTACCCCCACCCTTGGGTGTGGGATAGATGACACCCCGCAGGGCTAGTGGGCCCTTTCTCCCCATCCCCCCTGTATTTGGGGCCATTCCTCCAGGCACATTCCCAGGGATACTGAGACAGGGACAAACAGGTGGGTTCTCCCAGAGCAGCAGTGGCAACTCATCCACATTTTTGGGGGTTCCTGGTGAGCCCAAGGTCGTCTTTTAACAAGAACAAACCAAGCCTGACATAAAAAACAGCGTCCGTTTTAGCAGCAAGTCCTAAGGGAAGGTCCAAGTGCTCGGCAGCCCTGAGCCATCGTCCGGTGCTACAGCACAGCAGTGTCCCAGGGAGAAAACAGGTTTCCAGTGGGATGGGGACTTGGCACTGGTGGCCGGAACCTGGCTGCAAAGTCCCACCAGGACCGAGTGCCCAAAGGAAGAGAGAAAATACTTGGTCCCATTTTACCGGCCGAGGGAAAGCTGGGCCACATGTAACAGCCGTGGTCGGGGGGACATGGCACTGGGACTCGTGGGCAGGGTGTCACCACCTCAGTGTCCATCCTCAGCCAGCGCCAGGGGAATGGTCACCTGCAAGCAGGGAGTGGAGTAGGATGGAGTAAGTGACTGCAGAGCATGCATATCCCATCCCGGTGCCTTCTGATGTCCTCAGCCCAAGGAGATCCCACTCCTGTCCACCCCATGCTGATGCCCATGGCCTCAGCCCCCGGGCACAGCCCAGCTCACACAAGATGTCCTGGTGCTTCCTACAAGTGGAGAACCAGCCCCAAACCAATGAGGAAACCTCTTCCCAAGCTCCAGAGTCTCAGGAACAGCAGAGCTTCCCAGTCACTCAAATGAGCAGTTGATGGGATCACCTCCAGTGTGGAGATGGCACTGTGGGTTCTGTCACTGGCCAGCCCAACAGCAGGCCCAGGATAAGGGACAAAGCCTGCCTCAGATACATTACAGAGCGGAGCCATTCCTCTTTGCACCCACATTCCCTCAAGTCCTCCACTCATGGCACGACCTGTGTGTCCCAAAATGTCCTTGAGGGTCCCTCACCTCCTGTGCCCGCGGGAGAGGTAATCCCGGTTCAGAGAGCAGAGCTGCTGCTCCAGACGGAAGATGCGGAACGCCAGGTACGAGGAGGACACGACCAGGAGGCAGATGCTGGGAGCAGAGGAACAAGACAAACGTTCAGTCGAGACCGAGACCGACATTCCCAGCGTCCCCCCAGCTTCCCCACGCCCTCCACACACTTACAGCACGATGAAGATCTTCAGGAGCTGGTAGTCAGAGGGTCTCAGCTCTGCCACACAGCTCTGCTCCACCTCCAGCTCCTCCTCGGTGTTTATTGCACTTTCTGAAAAGCAAACCCAGAGTCAGCGGCACAGCCACACTTGGCTGATGCTCCCGCTCCTCCAGCAACCAGGAAACATCAAATATTCCTCCCTCGTGGGCTCAGACCCTGCAGGCAGGAGATCCCAGCCCATCCCCAGGACTCCATCGCTGACTCCCAGCCCAATCTGCAAGGCAGAATTCCCCTGCACGAGAGCAGAGGCTGGATGAACACACTTTTGTGGAGGTTATCACCCGGTACCATGTGGAGCAGGGCACGAACCCATGTCCCTCACCTGAAACCAGTGGCTCCTCAGAGGTGAAGGAGCTCTCCTTGGCGCTCAGGCTGCTGACAGAGGTCCGGTGGATGCACTGGTAGTTGGCATCTGGCAGTGACAGTGACAGTGAGGTAGGTGACACCTTCCTCCACTTGCCTTCGGGGACGATCACCTCCTGTGGGAACAGTCCCGGTGAGCCGTGAATGAAACCAGCAATGCCAAGGATATGATGGGGCCAGATTCAAACTCAAACCTTACAGCATCTCCACAGAGCACCAGCACATTTAAAACATCATCCTGAGGGAGAGCTGGTCTTCCATGATGGCTCCATGGGAATGCAAGTTCCCACTGCCACAGAAGGACCTGCCCACGCACAACACACCTGCCCCAAATACCAACTGCTGCCTCCTCCACGCCTTGAAGCTCAGGGCGGTCACCTGGAATTCTCCAGCATGCCCCAAAAAGGCAACAAATTAAGCAGGGTGGCAGCTGGCACAGAGGGGCTCCCCCAACAGAGGCTTCCCAGGACTGGAGCTGCCAAAGGGCTGCATCCCCGCAAAGCACCAGGAGATGCTGCCAGATCAGCCTGGATCACTCTCGATACAGCCCTTGAAATGAACCTTTAACCCCTGGGATGTCACCAGAGCATGGGTGACATCCCACCTGTCACCCTCTGGTGCACCCCAACTGTCACCTCCTGCACCCAAGGCTCAGGACCACCAGCCACGGAGGACACCCTTCTCAGAAGGTGCTGGACATGGCCCCCCGTGCTCCCTGGATCCTGCCATGGTTTGGCAGGTGTTTCCCTCTCCAGCCATCCTACTCATCCCACAGATTTCTGGATAACTCAACCCCATTCCCAGCCTGTTATCCCCATGCCCAGCTGTGAACAGCATCAGCCGTCGGGGAGCAGAGTGGTGGCATTTTCCACATCACTCTGAAGTTTTTCCATCTGTAAACAGACAGAGTCACTGGCTGTGCTCAGCCGGGACCTCTTGACCCATCTGCTCCTGCCAAGTCTGGGATGAGGGTCCCAGAGGATGAGCTGTGATGGCGGCAGGCGCGTCCTTGCACAACCTTTGACAGCACCGACAGAAGAACCGAGTCCCTCCCGACTCTGAGCAGCCACCAGAGTGTCAAACCCACCAAGGGGGCCAGGCAGGCCCTCTCCACCCACAGCATGAGGTCAGGGGTGTCTCTTCTCCCAGAGCTGCCCCGACCCTCACCAGTGACACGGAGTCCGGCTCCTCTGACAGCTCCTTCAGACTCAAACTCTTCTTACTGGAAACCTGGAAGCGGGGGAAAGGATCAGGCATTATGGTGCCACCTCTCCCTGCTTCAGCCTCAGCCACAAAATGGAATTTGGGCTTTTCTGCTGAGACTGTGAAGAGCAGCTGCTAGAACTTACAATCACAGGGATTTGGGGGATGAGGAGAGGGCACTGCATCACTGCTTCCCATCACCAAAAACCCAGTGGGGCCATGGTTGAGCCAAGGGCTTCCGTGGACAGGATAAAACATCAGGGGGTAAAAAAAAAGAAGGGAATATCTGGGCAGAGCCCAGCACATTTCAAAGAATAAACCCCCAAGTTTGGCAATGGGGCTGAATTACTCAAGTCGCTGCCCTGGCACACACCCTCCTGGGCAGGGCAGGGCTGCTGCATGGCTTCCCACGTGCTTCAAAGGCAGGGAGAAGAGGTCCCCACAGTCCTCCTCTCCAGCTCGAGGGCTGATGGATGTCTTCCCCCACTTAATTTAAATTCTTTTTTAACTTTGCACCATTTTTGCTCCCCTTAAAACTTTATATCTGGGCAAAAGGCATCAATGTGCAGAGTGGCAGAACTAGTATTACCACCAGATTATAAATAATTCATACCCACGCCCTGAGAGAGAGCAGAAACTCAGGGCTCTGCCTCATCCATGACCCAGAAAAGCCCACGGGGACAGGACATGCCCAAGGCATGGCTCCTGCCCCTCTTCCCATCCCTTGCGGTGGAGTGAAGATGCTGGGAATTGGAGAGGGCTTTGGGAGCAGTCCAAAGCCTTGGAGGCGACGATGAAGAACTGTGCTCAGCCCAAAGGCAGGTGCAGAGCCCCAGGGCCGTGGACACGTGGTGGGACGGACTGGGGCTACCTGCAGGTGGGTGCAGACTCTCCTCAGGACATCATAGACACTGTCACGAGAGATGAGGGACACGAAGATGTACTGCAAGAGAAAGAGATGAGCTGTTGGGAGAGACTCCCCCCATCCCAAGTCCAGCTCTCCGCAGGCTGGGACAGGCAGAGACGTCCTGCCCTTGAATCTCCCCGTTTTCGGGAGCCACGTCTCCCCCGCAGGCATTTCCCTGCGGAGTTTCCCTGCTGTTATTTTTGCAGCCTGCTAAAACCTGGACCAGATTTTTTTGGGGCCAGTCTCGCTCAGTTGCTGTTCCTACGGCTTTCCCATGCTCAACCCAGAGGGGTATGGCAGCAAATGGGGCCAGGACCTACGGAAAACACCCCCAGGGATGGAAGGGACACAGGGCCACACTCACCATGCCTGACACAGAGCCCCTGGGTGATGTGCAGGGCAGCCACACATGGCTTTGAATGCCCAAATCCTGCCCTGTGCCACTCCCTGCTAAAACCCACCTCCCAAAATTCCGCAGGAATAACTGCCTCCCAAAATCCTGCAGGAACAACCCCCTCCCTGGCAGGGACAGGCACCACACAGTGCTGGCAGCAGCACCCAGGCAGGCGAGGACTTGGACACACTACATCAGCTCACTGCAGCCAACAACATCCAACGGGATTTAAAAGCTGGAAACGCAGCCCCGTATCCAAGTTTTCCGCCAGCTCTGGCTGAATGCCAGCCCAAACCCTTTCCCTGCTTGTGTTTAAGGAGTTTAAAGGTTTTACGTGAGCCTGGCAGGGATTTGTCAGGCTCGGCCGAGTTTCACTTGGGCTTTGCTTCGTCCAGGAACAAAGTGAAATTCAGGAACAAAAGCAAAGCTGTGGTGTTTGCCCTGGCTGGCAGCCAGCACAGAGAGCAGTGCTCACTTCCCAACCAGGGATGGGAATTGCTTCGTTCCCTGCTCTCAAACCACATCCAGCTCGGACCTGGGCATCTGCTGGGTGCTGGTGTTACCTTTCTGCTGGCAGTGGTGGTGATGGCCAGGCCATTGGGCAGCAGCCGAGCCGTCTTGTGCTTCTTTATCAGCTGTACGGACACCACTGGGATCACAACCTGCAGGGCAGGAACAAAGGGATGGACACGGCACACGCGTCATCCAGCCAGCCTCCCTAAGACCCACCAGGACAGCCCCCCTGCAAGCCCGGGGAAGGTGAAAAATAAGGCAGGATGTTATTTTTGGCAGGGTAACTTTGCTGAAACCTCGAGCCTCCTTCAGGTATTTGTTTAAAGCATCACATATAAATAATTCAGTCCTTCAGCCCAGTTTTAAAGGAAGTCGTCTCTCCCCAAGATCCCCGTCAGCCACAAGACTAATGGGGAAACATCAGATTGTAAATCAAGAAGAAAAGCCAAGAGAGATTCAAATCTCACCCCCCCACTAAAACCTTTGATCTTCCTTCAAGCACCGCTGTGGCTGGAAGGAGGTTTTGCATCAGGGAATTTTAAACCAAACCAATATTTGGTTTCCCCAGGCTGATGCCACAGGTCATCAGAGGGGGTGGCATCGCCGTGCTCCCCTTCCCACTGGAGGCTTCCGTTGGGGGTTTTCGTGGTATTTGGGTGCAGGAGGGGATAAGCTGCGGTTACAAGCCCTGAGGGACCAGGGTGAGCTGGTGCCCACATTACCTTAATGTCCTTCCCGAAAAGGTTTGCGTAGAAGCAGAGCCAGTTGGGGGAGATGTAAAGCCTTCCCTGGATGAGGATGTCTCTCTGGAGCGCACAGGAGCAAACTGAGAGGCAGAGAGAGAGCCATGGCAGTCCCTGTGCTGGATCCTGCCAGCTTGGTGCCCATCCCTCACCCTGCCACCCACCTTTCAGCACGCTCTCCTCCGTCGGGATGTCCTTGAACAGCTTGTGGTACTGGGAGTTGTACTTGCTAGCGGCCTGAAAGCAAAGCAGAGCAAAGTTATCCGGTGACCTTGCCGATAAGGCGACCCAAAAATCCCTCTGCGGCAAGAAAACCTCCCTCTGCCCGCACCCGGGACCGGCGCAGGGGGGTCCCACCGGGCTGGGGACGGGAGCCCCGACGGATTAGAGGAAGGTTGGATGATCCAGCACCCGGCGAAGCCTGTGCCATCCTCCCAGATGAACATTTCCCTTAATATCTACGGAGGCTGCTGAGCCTCGGCGAGGAGCCGCTTTTCTGCCGGGCTCATCCGCAGGCAGTTTGTTTTGCCCAGCGGTTTCTCTCCTCCTCCTCCTCCTCTTCCCTTATCCGGGACACGGTGACAACACTTGCTTTGCGCCCATCGCGCCGCGCCATCCAGCTATTTATATTCCCGGCGCCGCTTCAAAGCCTGCCGGCAGCCGCGGCGGGAGGCTCGGCGGGTCGGCCCCGAAATGCTCCTGTGGCGAAGGCAAAGCTCCGAAGCACTTCAACGCCTTCCATAAATCCGCTCAACCGCTCCTGTAAGGCAGCCTCGTGCCCCCTGCCCTCGGGATGCTCCCTGGGGATACGGCTGTCCTGCAGCAGTGACAGCTGCCCCCCAAGTTCCAAGGGAGGAGCTGCTTTGCCAGGATGCAGAGAAGGCTGGCACAGCCAGGCTGGTTTGTGGCAGCCACGCAGGCAGAGCCCTCCTGCCCACGGGGATAAGGTCAGCTTTGCTCTGCGCACCTCGTCACCGGATGAGCTGGGCCCTAAGAGGATCAAGGCTCAGCAGCACCTGGAGTTGGCTCAGACACCTCCCGGAGGGACACCGTGATGGTGGGGGTGCCAGTGGGAGCATTCCAGGAGAACACGGAGGGCAATTCCACCAAGAAACACTCCCTGGTCCCAGCACAAATCAACTGCTGACCCTGTCACCCTCCCAGATGCCTCTGAGGAACTGGAAAAATGTTTTGCTCCTCCATTTTCTTCATGGGGAAAGGCAAAATGCCACTTCCTGTCACTCCCTCCTCTTCCAGAGCATCTCTTGTCTGTAGATGGACCAAAAACATCTAGTTCGGGCATGATCTCAACAACCAAAAAGGTTCAAATGGACAGAAATTTAACTGCTCTCAGTCAACATTTCCACTTTCTCCTTTGCTCTGGATGGAAAATCCTGGAAGTGTTTGCAAGGCAGAGCACGGGCCACACAAAACCATCACCAGGTCCCCTGAAATTAAACGTAGGAGGCTCTGCCCCACACCAGGAGCTGCCTCCGGCTCCCTCAGCCCACACCTGAGACCCCAAGTGGGCTCCTCCTGGGGCAACAGGCTACAGCACAACAGCCTGGTCATTCTCAAAGCCAAAGGCTTACCACTTCCCGGTGGCATTTCTTGATGTCCTCATCCTTGAGGGCTTCATTCAGGCGGAGGCTGGAAGGAAAAACGATAATCACCAGGTAAGCAAAGAGCCACAGGTCTCTCACCCGCTCCCTGAAACACGTATGCTGCAATATGAGACATGGAAAAATGTAAAGGACCGAAGAGAGACCCCAGGAAGCCACATTTTGGGTGTGTCCATGCTTTACGGTGACATTGGGCATTGCTGAGGCTCAGTACTGGCTGTTGAGGTCTGATCTCTGGTGGGAGCCCGTGGAGGCACCAGGACCAAGGTACCTCACACACACCCCAGCTCCTGGGGAAGGAGCCCAGAGCTGACCCAGCAGCAGCTTGGGACAGGTTAGGAGCTGGGAATATGCAGCTTTGGCTGGGGCAAGGATTCCCAAGGGACAGCAGAGACAGGAATTTGGGAATGTGCCTGAGCAGGAGGGTGGACTCAGCTTTGGCCATGCACAGGGATGTCCATCCCACGGACAGATGAAGGGACAAACCATGGAGAGAGCAGTATCCTCCCAACAACCTCAGCAGTGGGAATACCGTCCCCTTCCCCAAACCCCTCTCACTTTCCTGCTTTTATACCCACAATATTTCAGGGAGAAAACAAAGTTGGGCCCTCCCTGTGCCCTGCCCCAGTTGGCAGGCAGTATTTGGGGCTCAAAGGCAGCAGGAATGCCACAGCAGGAGAGAAAAGAGAGAACACTCAACCGCAGACAGACCCCGGGATGCTGCTCCTCACCTGCCGTCGAGGGAATCCAAACTCTTCTGCTTGTGGGACACCTCCAGTTTCTCACGGCTGTGCCTGGGCTCGGGGCTCTTCAGGGGAGCTGCCTTCTCATGCATCGGCGTGGCACTGCAAGGAGACACCCGTCAGCCCCCTACAGAAAGGGGAAGAGGGGTCTGGAGCTGTAAATCTGTTCCCTTCAATCCCAGCCTACACAGAGACGTCAGAATCTGCCGCTCAAGGACAGCGAGAATATTTCTGCTATTTCTCAAGTCACGTGGAGAGAAAAAAAAAAAAGCCATTTTCCTGCCAGGGACTCCCCAGCGCTCACAACAGAGCAGCCAAATTGCTGCGGCTCCCTGGGATAACACCCTCTAAAGCAGAGCCTCTCCTCCGTAAGGGCTGAAGGTTGGGATGGCAAAAACCACAGGTCTACGAAACTCCTTGGGGGGATGGATTTCAGCCAGGGTCTGCTCCTCTTGGTCGGCAGAACACCATCTTCCCGGGACAGAGCCATAGCCAGGCACGTTAGGGCCGGTTATTTACCATCGGGAATGTTATCAGAGGTGCTTATCAGCCACGGCAGGCAAAGTAAACACGGGCCCAGCGCCGCGGGCACGTTATCACCTGGCAGGTCACAAAGGTGGCACTTCCACCCTCGGCAAACCACCAGCGGAGATTGCCGCAGCACCGGCAGCCAAGCAGAGCGCGATCCCAGGGGACAGGCGGCACGGCAGAGCCGGCCAACAGTCACGGACCCACGGAAAGGAAATTATTCCAGGGAAAGCACTCGGCTCACCAGGCAGGGGGTGATGCCGGAGCAGCTGGGGCGCCGGCAGGACAGGATGAGCGCCAGCAGGCAGGAGGAGCGTGGAGCTGGAGCGCATCCCGGTGCCCGCGGGGACGGTGCCGTGGCCGTGCGGCAGAGCCCAGGCGGAGGAGCCACACCAAACCCCCTCTATCAGAGAGCGGCTCCTTCGCTGCCCGTACTTCCCTAGACACATCCTGCTCCTGCTCCGAGGGGCTCACCTGAAGGAAAACCCATGGAAATAATCCCCCCTGACTTGGGGAGAGCCAGGATGGGGGTGCTGGATCCCAACAGCTGTGCATAAATGGGCTGAGAGCTGAAGCCACGTGAGGTCCACATCCCCACAGCCTCAGAGCCCTGACCAAAATGCTGTCCAGAGGCAATGGAGCCCAGCTGAATCCCGGCTGGAGGCACGGGGAATGCTCCTACAACAGGTAACACACACATGGGGGTGCAGGAGAACCAAACAGAAGTCACTGGTGCCGTGTGGTTGGAAACAGGCTGGGAAACAGCTACCGGATCCTCACAGCCAGTGTCGGCAAAGACCTGCCTGCACAGCCCTGGCGTCCGAGCACTGCAGGGACGGGATGGACACACCAAGGTTGTCGGTTTTTAGGAGCTCAGGTCAAAGGATGTGTCAGGAAGGGAAAGGAGACCTTACTGACAACAAGCACCAAAATAACATCCCTTGGCATGGCACCAAAAGGTGTTTTCCCTGCCTGATTCCTCAGGCACCCTCTGCCAGGGGATGCCATGCTGCCCTGAAGCAGAAACTCCTACCATAGAGGCACCAAAGCCTTCATCTGGCCTTGTCCCGTGCTGGAAAAGGGGCTCTGACCTGATCTGGAGCCTCCTTGTCCAGAGCTCAGCACGCCCCAGCTTCTTTCACGTCATCCCTTAAATCCCCAAGTGCTTGCACTGCTTAATCCGGGTGAGCCGATTTATCCCTAACCGGGGCTGACACCGAGGGGCACCACACAGGGATTGGGGCTAGGCAAAGGCATCAGAACCCCCCCGAGGTCACCAAACACACAGAAATCCCCTAAAATGAGAAAAAACACAGGTTGGAGAGCACTTGGAAGTGCTGCATCCTTGTCTTCTCTCCCTCTCATGGCCACCACCAGGGACAACTCCTGGGTAAGATGATCCTGGACACAGTGCTGGCAGTGGGATGCTCCAGGGACAGTCTGGGGGCTGTGAGGAGCATCCTCAGCCCCAGCAGGGACATCACAGGAGCTGCTTTGTCTCCTCTGTCCAGATCTTGCTCCATCCTGGCTCCCAGATGCATCAGGGATACACATCCAGGGTTTGGGAGCACAGGATAAGGTTGGGCTCCAGGCACAGGGAGGTTTCCCTTCCAAGAGCTGCTTCCAGGGACAGCACTGTGAGGAAAACACTTTCTAGCAGCTCATACTGTCACACTCCTCAAGGAATTTGTTCAGCAGGAAGCTACTCCTGAGGTAAACTCACCATCCCAAGTGTCCCAAAACACAAGTGGAACAAAACCAGTCGCAGTTCAGAGCTCCTGAGACGAGGCAGAGAGGGTGGGTGGAGAAGTTCCCAGCACAGCAAAAACAATCCAGCCCCTCTGCCCACTCCTGACACCCCCTCCCCGCCCACACCGGCTCCCCGAAGCCGCAGGCTTCACCAGGCGAACCCCGGTGCTTCTCCCTCCCACGGGATCGCCGTCTCCCTTCCCTTACGCGGCGCTGGGATCCAGCCTGGAAAAGGTCCGGCGCGAGCCCCTCCGTCGGCGAGCGATTTTCGCTGGATCCCTTCCCCGCTGCCGGGGAAGCGCGCGGTGGAGGCCGGAGCGAGCCAGGCAGGGATCCCGCCTCCCAAAAAACCCAGGAGGCTCAGAGGCGGAGGGAGGCACCGGCGGGCGGGCGGCCGCGGCCCGAGCGAGCCCGGGCGGGATCCGGCGAGCTGCCCTTGGTCCCGGCGTCCAAGGTCATTTCAGTCCCGCGTGTCGGAGCTGGAGCGGAGCCACCCCGGGATGCTGGAGGGGAACGGCCGGAGCCGAGCGGCGCTGGCAGGAGAGAATGAGGCGCGACGTCAAGGCCGGAGGGAGCCCCGCGTGTCCCTCCCGCGATGTCCCCGGTGCTCCCCGCCCCGGGAACCGGGGGGTCACGGACGGGACAAAGCCGAGACCCCAGTCCCGGGATGTCCGCAGCGCCCGGGGCGCTGGGTCTCACCAGGAGCCGCTCCGAGCGCCCCGCGGCACGGAGGGACCACGGAGAGAGGTGACCCCGGGCCTGCG
>VWZT01014510.1:467668-487076 GCA_013397055.1 Pachycephala philippinensis | reverse complement strand
CGTCCCCTCGCCATGGGGCAGGAGTGCTCATCACCCGCTCCCCAAGTCACCGAGGCTGCCTGTGCCACGGCAGTCAGGGCTCCAGGAGGGCACCAAAACCCCGCCTTCCTGCTGCCCACCCATCTGAGACCCTTCGCCCCTGCTTTGAGGTTCTCTGCAACAGAGCTTGAAATTCCACAGCACGGGCTTTGGAGGGGCTGCAGTGTCGCTGTTGCTGCCAAGGAGGTAAAGTTGACAGAGTCCACGCTACCACGAATTTGATCCGAAGTAAGAGAGACTTAATGAAAGATTGAACAACTTTTATATGTTAAATATAAACATATAAAAGTTTATATATATGTTAATATGCGAAAGTGTGTTGAATGGCATAAAATGATTGGTCACTCGGACATCCACCCCTGGGGGGATTGGTCCAGTTCTGAGACATCCCTTTCTGGATGTTTTTCTGGTTGAAGCCAAAACAGTCCTTGAGAAGTAGGTACAGGTGCAAAGATTTACAAAACTATAACATTGTCTTAAATTCTTCACACTGCAGTACAGAGTCACCCCCATTCCAGGCTTCCCTTGTCCCTCAGGAGTGGCGAGTGTCACAGTTCCATCACTCACCACCACAAACCCAACCTGGTCTTCTGTTGCAACCTCTTTAAAGGCAGCTGTGCCAAACCCACCACCCCATTTCTCAATCAGACGTGGTTGTGCTCATGCAACCACCACGCGTTTCCTGTCCGGATCCGGTTGCCACACAGGCAGCCAGTTCCTCTCTTCCCATCACCAGTCCCCACCGGTGTCCCCAGAGTACCACCCAGGTGCTCGGGGCCACCACGTCCCAGCAGCGCCACGTTCCGGGACGGGGGAGCGGTGCCACTCACCGACATTCATGCCCAGGGTGACACGCAGGTCCACGTCCTCGGCCCAGGCGTCCTGGGCAGGGTCTTTGCAGAGCACGGGGAAGATGCCGCGGTACAGGTGGGCCTGGCGCGCCGTCTGCTCATTGCGGGTGATGGCGATGATGGGGGCCCGCGGGCGGTACCGCGACACCAGGTGTGCCGACCTGCGGGGAAAACAGCCACGGTGGGGCTCCACACACCCAGCACAGCCTCCGCAGAGGACACCTGGGAACGGCCCGTGGGAGCACGGCAGCGCCAAGGTCTGTCTGTCAGCCACGAGGGCTCCCCAAAACCCCTGGAGGGACATGACCGGTCTCCACAAGAACCACTCACCAACCGGCTTGATGCTCTGCTGGATTCCCAGTTAGGCAACTGGGCAGACCACCACTGGCTGTCCCCACTGGTGGTGACAATCTCCTCACCTCCCAGTTTAGCAAGTGCCATCAGGGTGTTTTGGTCCCCAAACAAGCCTTTACTTGTCTCTGTTGCTATGTTAGGGTGGCGAGGTGCCATTTATTCCAGCCTCTGCAAGCAGGCCTTGGCATCTCAACAGGGGTCCCTGAAAGTTCCCTGTTTAGAGGAGCTCCCGGTTTACAGGGTGAAAAGAGCCGGTGCCAGCAGCGCTGCCCAAAGCATGCCAAGGAGGAAGCCATCTGCCTCCCAGCCACCTGCTGAAGCCAGCAAACAGGCCAGTTCCTCCACACAGAGCTCTGCTCCTGCACCCAACAGGGAGCAAATGCAACAAAGGCCAAAATTTATACTGGGAAGTTGGGCACAGAGTCCTTAAAATGCTTTAAAATGTCTTCAAATAGCAGCAGCACAGCCTGGGTGGGGACTAGACTGCAGCTTCCCTTTCCCTGTGCACTGCTGAGGGACAGCATCTGCAAACAGACAGATTCAAACTGCAAGGCTGTGGCATCTGCAGCTCCATCTTTCCAACGGACATGCCGGTGTCTCCACTTGCTTTTGCAGCCTCCTTTAGTGGAGCCAAGCTCAGCAACACCCAGATTCAAAGTTTGCTGCTTAAAGCAGGGGCCAGCAGACTGCTCCAAGCACCCAACCACTCGTGCCAGCTCTCAGACAATCCTTCCCACACTGTCCAAGCCACCTCCCGAGAGATCCGGGTACTCACAAGAGTTAACCAAATCCACAGCTAAAAATATTCAAATATCAAAGTTCAAATCTCTTTAAAAAGGTCAAGTGTAAGGTTAGAACATTTGACAAAGAAACATTAGAAGCACGAGGGTATCCAGCACTCGGTGCTTATAGCTCCTTCCTCATCTCTCCAGAAAGTGGCTGCTCAAAGTCACTTTAAGCTGTACATTTTGGTGAAGGTTTCACCGATGGTCCAGATCTTCAGGTAGGTGATGCCCAGTACATACAACCACATCTCTGCTGCTGCACTACTGTTTTGGTGTGAATCCAATGTGAGAAATCCTGATTTCCTTCCAGAAAGCAGTCTGAGACTTATGGTCGGACGTGCTTTGGGAGCAGGCAGCCCAGTTCCTCTAGATGGAAGAGCTGATCCATGAGGCTCCAGCTCCCTTTCCACAACTGGAAGAACAAGTCTCTGCTTGGCAGCTGTCACCGTTGCTGGACAGAAATCCCAAACTACATTGTTCCAGTGCATCTCACCTGCAGCCACTGGGCTCAGCTGGTGCCTGCCAGATGCCTGCCTGTGCAGACAGATTACCTGCAGGCAGGCACAAGGAATCCTGGAAGAGGAAATCTCCAACGCTTCCCATTCCCTGCCTACCAATCCCAGGCTGTGCAGTCCCTCTTCGCACCCCTCAGGCTCAGGCAAGAACGGCTGATGACTGCGAAGTCCAGCAAGGGACCAATAATTTGGATGCTGCTACAAAAGGCCAAAGCCTTGATTTAAAAAAAAAAAAAGAGATTCTGCGTCCACTGAATTTCTGCCTCTTACAGAAACTGTTACATCGATGATTTCTTGCCAAGAAGTTTGAATTGAAGCTGCAACACTTATTTTCCCTTGGCTCTTCCAGCTGGCGCCGCTGCCACTTGCAGCAGTGAGGGGAGGTTGGGTTCGGAACTGGTGCCATGCTGGCAAGAGGCAGGCCGAGGACTCAAGAGTGTAGGGATGTGTGTCCATCTCCCGAGGAACCAGCACTGCAGGCACTGCCAGAACCTGACTCCACCGGTCTCTCAAAGCCACGTTTTTGGGATTCTCCTTCCCCCACCCTGTCACACAGCAGGCTTGACCTGGGGGCATCTGTCCCCTCCTACCTTCCAGACTTGGTGAGGACAATAATGGCCCCGCTGCAGCACTTGAAGGACGCTTCCACAGCGCCAACTGCAGCGGCCTCGGTGGGGTCGCAGTTGAGGGGGGTCAGACGACGCAGTTCCTCAAACAACTGCCTGTGAAAGATGGCGGCTTCGGCCTCCCGGGCAATCTACGAGAGCAACACGCGTTCGGAGACAACACTCACGGCAGGCACTCGGGCACAGGGCAGGGCGAGGTGCTCCAGCACGGGGTGCCACATCGCTACTGCCAGCCTTTGGCACTGTGATTAATGAGTGAGCCCAGACTAAGCTCACCCCAATGGCACATCCCTGCAGAGGAACCACTCGATTCCCAAGGGCTCTTTTTGGAATGGTGGCACCTCGCCCTGCCAAGCCCACACTCAGGTGACACTCATGCCAACTGCCAGGCACTCTCGCTCTGCTCCTGCCTGCTGGGGTCCCTCCCTGGCACAGGGTCAGCTCACATGGCAGCGGTTATGCAAGGCTGGCACGGGCAGCGAGCCGCTGGCCAAAGACTGCAGTGTTAGGGTGGAGCGTGTTTTTGCCACGGAAAGGGCTGGCCCAAGCCCCCTCTCTGAGCCCTACCTGCCAGACTCGGTCAGGACTAGCAGGGCTGCAGCTAAGCACTTAAAAGAGGCCTCCACCGCGCCCGCTGCCATGGCATCGGCAGGGTCCCTGTTGTTAACATTGAGGCGTAAAATTTCTTCGAACAGCTGCCGATGAAACATTGCGGCCTCAGCCTCGCGGGCGATCTGCAGGCCCGAGTGGGAGGGAAGGAGGAGAACAAGAGGAAAGAAAAGAAGGAAAGATATACCAGAGGAACATGAGATCACGTTAACTTGCTTAATTGTCATAGTAACGCATGCAAGAGGGTATTAAGATGAAGCTGTGAAGCTTTTTGGCTCTCAGGTTTTGACTTTGCTAAATGCAACCCAGTCTAAGATACACCATACCACAGAACTGGCAGGCCCCAGACACTGGGCAGGCATTCCAAACATGGCATTTTTGTTGTATTTGGGAGTTCCAGCAGAGCATGCAAACACAAATTACTTTTCAAGGACCAGAACAAGCCAGCTCAGAGCCAGACCATGCTCTGTCATGGCTGCTTATGACCTCCTTGAGAGGCTCTTGTGCCACCTACCTGCCTGCCCATGGTCCTGCTTGCAATTCTCTAAGAGGGAATCTCTGGCTTCCTTTCCTAGGCTCCCAACACCACAGAGTGCTGCTGGAACAGTTTTCATGGAGCCAACATGCAGGCAACACACTTTGAATGTCATCCCTGAAGGTGGGAGACTGTTCTCTCAGCCTTGTTAGATTTAGTTTAACTTCAGGGTCAATGAAGATTCGGCTTACCTCAAGAGCCAATGAAAATTTCATTTAACTTGAGAGTCAATAAAGCTTCACATCCAAGTGGGATACCAACTTCCCTTTGATAACAGGGAAATAAACAGGAACAAGTCTTCCTTATGGGGTTGTCACTGTGTGGATGTTGGGGTGTTTGTACAATGCCAGATACAGACAGATGAGAGGGACAGAAGTACAACTAAGGGCTTTGTGTTCTGGCTGAGCATTGGCAACAGGTTCAGCAACCTGTTCATCCCAGAATCCTGGGAATCATCATGTTTAATCATCTCGGAAGGCCTGACAACCCGATAAGGAAGGCTTGCAGAGACTAGAAAAGCATGCAAAGGTTCATGATCTTCTCAAGGACAACTTCACCCAGTTACTGCACAAAGTGAGCAGCCACTACACAAAGCATGACAAGTTCATGTTAAATTAGAGACCGATGTGCCATTATTGTGAAAGCTCTGGAGTTAGAAAAATCAGAACTTTGCTACTCTAGTGTTAATCAATTATTTTATGCGATGCTGGGAATTATCCCTTCCACAGTTATCAGTTTAAGCCAAAGTAGTTAAGTATCTTATGTCTAAAAATAACAGGACACAGGCGGCAGGCCGGAACAGCAGGCCAGTGCCAACTTGTCCTAAAGCATTTTGTTACTGCTGGATTTAGATAAAATGGGAGTATTTGCATCACAACACTTACTCCAAATGCAGGAGCTGGAAGCCAGGCAGTTTATTTTCAGCTCCTGGTACAAAGGCAGCAGCTCCATGTAACACAGAGAGCAAACCTGATTTTAGAGGGAAGTCTGCACTGCCCAGGTGTAATGGAACATGGGAATAACGGGTGTCTGCTTTGACAGTGGCTGCAGAGGGGCACAGCAATCCTTAACTTCACCCCACAGCTGATCTGCTCAGACAGGAATGGTTATAGATGGTTTCCAGTTGGTACAGGGGTGGAGATACTGGGGAGGTGGGAGAAAGGAAAATGGAGAGGCTGTTTAAACCTTGGTCCCATCAGGCAACATAGCACGGCCAGGCTGGGCTCTGAACTGTAGATCCTGGAGTGGAACGGGAAGGAAGCCCACTCCCACCTGCAGCAACCATCCTGCCTAGTATTTGGAAGTTTGCTACTGCCCACTTCAGATGGAAACATCCACCTGCTCCAGCCATGCTGCAGATCTCCAGACCATGGTTACTCAGGGCATTGTTGCTGGGCTCGACTAACAAGTGAATTAGCTCAGAGGAAAGATCCTCACTGTACTGGCACGAGCTCCTACCGTAAGAGTTGGCACCTTGCTGCCTGGAACACCTTAAATTTAGACAATCTGTATTTCAATTTCTGCAGAGGGTTAAAGCCTTCAGTGTTTCCCAGGGGCCCTGGTGGAATGAACACCACCACATGCCCAGGTCAGGAGGAAGAGGGAAGCACATGCAACAGATCCTCAAATCAAGCTACAGGTACAACACAACCTGCCCAGGCCAAAGAATTAATGCCAGGATGGAAACCCAGGTGTAAGGTTTGTTGCAGCAAGTTACCAAGTCTTGGTAGGAAGCCGATCCTTGTGATTTAGGGGTTGGAAAAGGAGGGAGAAGCTTTAAGGTGCACTGTTAGCGTTCGGCCTGTAAAGGAGCACCACTGCCCAGGGATCGTAAGGCATATTTTGCATTTGCCTCGTGCAGAAAACACCACTCCATATTGAGGTAAAAGATGTTTAGGTAACACACTGCAAACCAACACTGGCTGAGTTGATTAATCTATAGAACCTGAATTGCAAATAAAACTGGCGAGAGTTAGAACTTCTTAGTTACCACTGCTGTGATTCACAGCACCAGTAACTGGGGAGCAGCAACGCTCATAGGTACTTGACATCAGGCTTTTATCAGCTGACACACGAACTTGAAGCAGAGCAGAGGTTTCTGGCAGTTCAGGCATGTAAAAATATGGTGCTGTCAGTAATCATGCAACAAACCCCCCCAACCCCCAGCATACAGCAGGTGCTGAATGCAACAGTGCTGTAAATCACCCTCAGGAGCCTCCCCACCCCCTCCCACGCACTACTCAAAAAAAACCTTTCATTATCTACAGATAAACTGCTTAAGCAACTCCTCGACCTTGCAGAAGTTTAAGGCATTTAATATGCCACTGCAATAGGACATTGGATTAAATCTCTGTTGAGGTAACGGCAAAAAGAAACAGGAAGTTTTATATCTCAGCATTGCAGAGCAGCTCTCAGCTCTGCTTGGCAAGTTTGGAGCACACAAAGTGAGATGCCAGGCCTTCAGGACCAACCTTGTTCAAAAAAAATCACCCACAGCAGAGCGTGAGTAAAGAAACGGCTATTTTGGGCAGCCCGCTCCGTTTAGGCCTTTGAGTGGCCAGCTCAGGTGGCCAACGGCAAGGTGGTGTCCCTGTCCCCAGCAGGGCAGGGCAGGGCGGTACTCACAGCGTGCTGCATGCGCACAGCCTCCAGGGGATAGTCTCCCTTGGCTGTTTCCCCGGACAGCATGATGCAGTCTGCTCCGTCCAGGACAGCGTTGGCAACGTCGCTGCCCTCGGCACGGGTTGGGCGAGGCTTCTTGATCATGCTTTCCAGCATCTGGGAGAGAACAAACCCACGGAGATCAACGCACTGCCAGAGGAAGCAGCTGCACTTCAATACTCCCTACGACTTGGGCAGAAAGTGGGATGCAACCTAAGGACTCCAAGAGTTCTCCATGGGTATGGAACAGAGAGGAGGTCTGGTCCCTAAGCCAGCTTTGATTTAAAGCCTCCACCAGTGAGGAAAACAACCTGTTCCATTTTATACCCATTCCATATTGACCCCTTTTCCAGGGAGATTTAAGCCACACAACGTCCCAGACACAATACTCCAACCTCCCAATTCAACTTCTCAGCACAAGGCTCGGTCCAAGAACTCAGAGCTCTTTAGAGCAGAGTGGGGCATTAGACATTGATGGAAAGCTCAAAGCCAGTCATACGTTCTCAAATTTGGGCATTTTATAATCTAGAAATCATAAAGAGCAGGGTCTGCACCAATGAAGTCACCTTCATCCAACACAAGATTTCAAATGCTTTAGACAATATGTACAGGGTAGTAAACTCAGAACAGTTAACTCCACCAGCTTCCTAAGCATCCCTACTTAAGAGAGTGGAAAATGGGACAGCTTTAGTACTTCCTAATCCCCTTCCACAGCCCCAAGTCTGGCCAGCTCTCCTGTCTTCCTCAGGTGCTCAGGTTCCCCCCAGCTGGAGCTCACCACTTGCTTTACCCATGAGACATTGCCTGAGGCTGTGTTCCAGCTGCATTTCTGTAGCAATACAGGAAAAACGAGCATATGCCACTGTAAATCCAGAACCTTGTTTAATGACTACTGTCTAAGGAGAGTTTTCACTTCAACAACCAGTGTGCAGAGCAAGGACAGCCAGGAAACAAGTCTTCCCAGTGGCTGAGGACCATGCACATGACCCCTACTACTCCCAGGAAAAGATGGATCCTTTACTCAGTTCCTTCTGAAGCTGCAGTGTGGGTGCATTCTCTAAGATACCTGGGAACCCCAGCAGGCACAGATGTGCTGCCACAAGATGCCAAAGAAAAGCATGTGCCATTTTCCCCACGAATTTGCAGTCAGCCCCAAAGTCTCATTACCATGTGATGTTTTGAGGTGTATAACCTTTGGCAAGAGGTCCCGTAACCTAACTGGAAGAGATCCTAAACACAGAAATGCCTAAATATGAGCTTTTCAGCTGTGAGCAAAACCTCTCTGCATCTCACTCTTTAACCAATGGCATCAAGCCATGGCTGCCTCCAACACTCCCTCCCAGCCAGACTCTGGCAGTGAGGAGTCAACGGTGCACTTCCAGTACCTGAGTGGCACAGATGATGGGCTTGCCAGCCCTGTTGCAGCGCCCAATCATCATCTTCTGGGCAAGGAAGACTTTTTCAGCCGGGATCTCGATTCCCAGGTCACCGCGGGCCACCATAATGCCATCGCTGGCCTCCATGATCTCATCAAACCTGACAGCGAGAGAAGAGCTGTGTTATCCCATTTGCTCTGCAAAGCACCTTCCCATCTGTCTGTCCTCCTCTGAAAGGAGCACACCGGCTTTCCACGGGCTGCTTGGGTTCCTGCAATGCCAAGGAAGGAGGAAGAAAACCAGGAGCAAGGCACAGCACATATTCAGTGCTACACAAAGCTGTCTGAAGCCATAAAAAGGTAGTGTGAGTCGCTTTATTTCAGTGTGACAAACCGAAAGCGTCCCCCGCACAAAGCTCACCTGCGCACACCCTCGTGGTTCTCGATCTTGCTGATGATCTTGATGTTCTTTCCCTTTTCCCCCAGCACCTTCCTGACAGCGTGGACATCAGAAGCCTTGCGGATGAAGGAAGCGAACACCATATCCACGTTCTGCTCCACACCGAATTTTAGGTCCTGAATGTCCTTTTCGGAGACGGCAGGCAGGTCGACGGCGGCGCCGGGCAGGTTCACGCCCTTCTTGCTGCCGAGCATGCCGCCGTTCTCGATCTCCGTCATGACATAGTCCTTCCCTGAAACACGCGTTCCCACGGTCAGTGTTCACAGCACAGCTCCTGCTGCCAGCTCCCACACCACCCCCCTGCCTGGGAACTGCACTGCCAACAGCGGCACATGCGATAAAAAGCACGTCCCATCTCTTCAGAGCATTTCTGTACCACACGAGCTTGCAGTTTACCCTTGGGAACACAATAGATTGGTCTAAAACAACTTCTAGGCTGTTCCTGGATAAGATATCAGCTGTTCCCAGCGGGAGGTTGGGATTGCCTCCCCCAGGAAAAGCTAGCAGGTTGCTGTTCTGCATAGAGCCCTGCAACACCAAACTGAGCACCCCAAAGCTTCACCTCCCACTCCCTACATGCTCACTGATTAGAGGCTTGCGGCTAGAGCAGTTTAGGCAGCACTATAAAGAGAGTATCATGGACGTAACCTTGCCTCTACATTACCAGTTAAAAGTAGTTCTGCCTCTAACTACAAAACCCAGGGTCTGTGCTGTAAAACTAGTTAAATCCTGCATTAAGAGCATGAATTAGCCTGGCTGATCATGAACAGTGGTATGGCCCTACCACAAATTCCCCTTTCAAGATGGGGTTTAGATGCCTGCCCAGTGAAACCCAGCTGAAGTTAGTTTTTGGAAAGTTCCTACACTTGAGGTAGAGAAATTTAGCTCACAGTCTCACTACAGCATCAAGAACCACGTTCTCCTTTCTTTAACACACAACTGCAACCTAAGAAACAGTGACTGGGGGGAAAGAACAAATACATCCTAAGGAAAAACCTAACAGGCAGAGCTGAAATGGCTGTTACCCACCTTTCTCCTTAACCAGCAAAGAAATCAGACCATCATCCACGTAGATTTTGCTGCCAACTTCTACAACCTTGATGAGATTCTTGTAGTCCAGCCAGAGCGTGTTCTCGTCGCAGCTCTCCATGAAGGCATCGTCCAGGGTCACTTTGAGCTGCGCACCCTTCTTCAGCTCCACTTCTGCTGTGCCACTCTGCGTGATAATAAAACCAGTAAAAAACAGCACACCACCACCTCCCAGCCCACAGCAGTTTGTCCAAACTTTTGGGAGATGGTTTGTTACCTCGTTTCCTAGGATGTTTTTTGTTTGGAAAAGGCCACAGGCTTAACATGGTATCAAGTCTATGTGGTGAAAAAAGTAGGATTAAAAAAAAAAACAACTTACTCCCTTAATGAGTCCAGTTCGGATTTCAGGTCCCTTGGTGTCCAGTGCAATAGCCACCGGTCTGTAGGTGATGGGATCAGAGGCAAAGCTCTCTGTGGCTTCTCGCACATTCTTGATTGTGCCCTCATGATACTGGCAAAAGGAAAAAGATGGAACTGTCAAAGCTGGTTCTACTCTGCTGCTTACAGAAAAGATCCCTGTGCACCCCAGAGGCTGCCCAAGCTGACAGCCCTGCTCTCAGCTTCAGTTCTACCTTCAAAATTTAACCCAGACAAAGCTTCCCGTATAGCAGAGTGCAAGGATACAAAGGCCTTCCTGCCATGAAAGTGGAGTCAGGAAGTTATCTGGCTGTGCCCGCAGCTCTAATTCCAGAAGGACAACTCAAGGACACAGCCCTGAGGCCTGGCTGAAGTGATTTTCCATGAGGACACACATCTGCCAATTGAAGGTGGCTCACCAACCAACAGGCCTGTAGGAGTAACTTTTCCAAAAGCTTTCCTGAACACCTGCCTATTCAAACACAGCAGAATATTCACAGCACCAGCAGCTGAATAATTGTGTGCATTGAAAGACACCTGATGGCAGAAGAATGTCACAGCGCCACACACGGCTGCGCTCCTCCTCCCATCAGAGCATGGGAAGATGCCTCTCCACACTGCCAGCTCCCACACACACTTCCAGCCTGACCCACTATCAGTCCTGCAGGTGGACAGGCTTTTCACTCTTTGGCTTAAATTCCCAGAGATAAAAGGATTTGCTAAAAAAGTGATCCATGTACATATTTACAGTTCATTTCCAGAGCCAAAGCAATCACAGACAGGAGTTAAGTACTCCAGCACCACACATCTGGCTTCCATAGCTTGTTTGTGAGAGCATTTTGCTAAATGCTGCCAGTTTCAAGATAGTTCTGTGAGAAAACCCATCCCAGCTCCCTCAAATGTGCTACAGATGGCCAGCAGATCAGTTTACTTTACTTGTTTAAACAACATTAAGAGATAACCTTAACTACTCACAACTAGTAAGAGTTGTGTAACACTTGACAGACTTTAGCAGATAAGAAATACCCTTTCCCCTCTGTACCACACGGACTGACGCAGTTTGACCTGACTCACCTGGAACACCTGGTTCCCCGTGCCACTCACACACCCCAACACGAGCCCTGCACACCAACCTGGGTATCTCGGGGATGATGAGCCAGCACCAGGAAGGTGAGGCTGGAAAAAGCCATGCTAAAGTTCACATGTGTGCCCTTGGCCAGAGATACCCAACAGCTGATTACTCTTTACAGCAGGAAAATGAGTCAGTTTATTGACTGAGTGTGCAAGTTGGGACTGAGACGGCCCCGACCCTTCCAGGCACTGCAGCTGGGGTGGATGCAGCACATAAAACATGCTTCAGCAGTGCTACTACGCTTACCTGAACCCAATAATCTATGATTTTTCCATTTTAGTTTGATATCAAGGACTAACTGGCTCCTAGGGAGCCTGACTTCCTGAAGAGTTACACATGCAGAACAGGCATGCAGGCAGAGCTGAAGGTAAAAGCCACTTTTACTCCATGTAAAAGGAACCCAGGCGGGTGCCAAAGCACCTCTGTTAAAGCTCAAGCCCCGTTAAATGCTTTGGGGTGGACATGAGAACTGAAGCACTTGTGACAGATGGAAATTCTTGGGGGCTTCACTGGAAACTGGAGAGTTTTGGAGTAGCCAGGACAGGACACAAATTTAGGACTGGCTATGGGTGACAGTCACACTGCAGGCGACAGCCAGACCAGAGCCTGCAGTCAGCCTTGTCAGTGTGAAATGTGCAATTAGACCTCATACAAAGCAGAAAGCCACACTCCCTGTCCTCCACTTCAG
This sequence comes from Pachycephala philippinensis, assembly GCA_013397055.1. Lineage (NCBI taxonomy): Eukaryota > Metazoa > Chordata > Aves > Passeriformes > Pachycephala > Pachycephala philippinensis. Next base: position 475,000 of record VWZT01014510.1, on the reverse strand, counting down.
CTGAGTTCACAGACCACAGCAACTGGGCAATAACAGCGTGAGAATTCCCAGCTTCAGCCTGGCCACCAACTCCCTGATGTGTCACCCAGCCCAAAAACCACCTGGCCGCAGGATTTGATTCCTGGAAGGCACAGTTACTCCACACTACCCTTTCACCAGGCTGATTTCCCAACTGCAAGGCATGCAGTGACACTATCCCAGGCTGGTTAGTCAAGGTCTGATGGTTGCCCATAGTTAAGTATCAGCCCTTTCGATCCTGACACTGCCCTGTGCCCATTAAAGGCCGCGAGGGTGAGAGGTCAAGCTGTTACACACCACGAGGCTCATGGGTCACTAAGTAAAGCCACCTACAGCTGCTACTGGGTGACATTTTAAATGCTGGAAAGCAGCCAGGGTTAAAAAAAAAAAACCTCAGCAGAAAGGCTCAGGGTGGCATTTCAGGCAACCTAGAATGGGATCCTCAGCTCCTCCAGTATCACTGAGGATCTCAGCTATTTATAGCAAAAAGGGCTTGACTGTCATGGAGTGTTGATTTCTTTTGACCTTATTCTTCTAAGCTCACCACACCATGTCCCAAGCTCCATGGTAGGACCTTCCAGAGTGCCAGGAACGCACCCATGGCAGCCGGTTAGCCAGAAAACCCAGGAGCCCATTCTTCCCACTGGGCACAGTAATTACATCAAATCACTAATAACAGATGCCTTTGGATCAGGGTTATTCATTGATCGCCTGCTTGCGAAACCCCCAGCAATGGAACAAGAAGTGAGATGAACTGATAGTGTGACTTCCTGCAGAGGTGCAAAACAAGGACAGGTCTTCCTGGCTTCTGCTGCTCACTGGGAAGCAGCAGCTCTGGGAACAGCAGGATGTGAGGAAGAAGAGAAGTATTTCATGGCAAGCAGTTCGCACACAGTGTCAAATACCAGTTACCTGGCTACCCGCTACAGGGCAGGGCGTGGAACTGAATTGCTTTCACAACGGCTCAGAAAATACACTTCAATGTTATCAACAGTGACGCAGGCTCGGTATGTACAACCAGCATGCTTCCCCCAAAAGCAGCTATTTGACCGTCCCAAACCAAGGATGGTCTGGATGAAGCTGGATTTCCCTTCTCCCTGAAGGACAGGATCAGCAGACACACAGGGGCCCTAGCAGCTCAGACCCCACCCTTACCTCATGGGTGCCGTGAGAGAAGTTGAGTCGGGCAACGTTCATTCCAGATTTAATCATTTCCTTCAGCTTCTCCACAGAGCGGGAAGCCGGGCCTAGGAGGAAGAAACAGTTTGAACATTAACTTTGGAAAAATAATGAGGTAACCCACACAGACCAGGCTGTTTCATGTGGAAGAGAAAAGGTAAATGGATACAGCATTGCTCAGCGCTGCAGCAGCAAATATTGTTTTAACTTGCCCACGAAGCACAGCAGAACCCAAGCGATTCCCATTTCCCTGGATACTGGATTCACTCCCAGCAGTAACACAGGTTAGGCAAACATGGCAAAGTCGTGTTCCTTCACCACACAAGTTCAGCCCTGGCAGGGGATGAAAGCCAGATCCCTCTCACAATTTCCCTAACAAGTTTCGCCAAGGTGTGGGCTCCTAGCTGCAATTCTCTCCTATCTAGGAATGGCCTACCAATGGTGCAGATGATGCCGGTGTTTCTGGCGATGGTTGGCTCCGAGTCGATGTCCAGGCGGCACATGTGCTCCAGGAAGGTGTCTGCCATGGCAGCATGCAGCTGCTGGGTCTGGATGAAAGCGGTCCCTGCATCGTGGTGCTTCGACATGGTCACTCGATTCCTGTGTCTGCAAGGGAAGAAAGCGGTGCCAGGGTTGGGAATCACCCACCCCAACTTGCCCATCAAGCAGAGACACCAACACACCCACGTGATGAATATGGAGGTAACAAGAAAGCTGCTACTGGATCAAACTACCTTTATGTTCCTACTTGAGAGTCTTAACAGGCAAGACATTTCTACTTCCATGTCATCCCCCACATGGACCACCCAAAGCTCACCTGCCTTCTATGCAGATGTTCCCTTCATAGCTTCTCTTCATTGCCAGTCTTCCCTTGGAGCTACACAACGCAACAAAATTCAAGCACTTGAGTGCGCAGGCAGAGGTTCTGCCTCCTCCCTCCCAGCTCTCCACTCATTTCTCCTGCAGGCCTCAACTGCACTTCCCATCCCACTTGGGACCGGGGCAGCTCGGCGCTGGCGTGACTGCGGCACGCCCGGACACGGGCAACCTTCTGCCCAGGAGCACCTAATCACAGCAAAGTCCGCCTAAGCCTAAACCCCATCCTTTAAGCCTGGACAAGCAAGCAGACTTGAGTTGATTAAACACAACACCTTGGCAGAGAACACATAGAAGACTGAAGATTTAATACACTCAAAGTCCCTCTTTGCAGACTGAAGATGCTGTGGGTCTCCCCCGCCCCCGGCAATCCCCTTCACCCACAGCAGCAGAAATCTATCACAAGGTTTAAAGCTGGTTGTATTTTTCAACGTTTGGATTAAAAAACTTCTCTGAACTCAGGCGGTTTGCCTCCTCCAGACTGGAGTCCCCGCAACAGCAGGACCAGCCTGTAATCCCAAGAGAAAGCTGAGCTGAAGCTTAACAGTCCACTGGGATGGAAGGACACTCATTTCACAGCAGTGCCGGTGCCCCAGGCACTTCTAATTGCAATAATTTTGTTCTCAAGTAGCAGTGGCAGCTAAAAGCTTTTTGTCTCTTGGACCTGCCCAGGCTAGAATCCCAGCATTACAAAAACCTCCGGTAAAAGAGTGATGCAAGATGGTGGCTATTGGCATGGGCAGATCCCTCGTTCTGCCTTTAAAGATTGGTTTGACTTCGAACTCCGTGCCCCGGGCACACAGGCAATATTCAGAGCAGGCATGAGCTGCCTTCATGTCCAAGATGTGCTTATAGAAACATGAGCTGGGGCTCAGCTAAAAGCTGGGACAGAGCAGGAATAGAGCTGGGCTTTTGTTCTGCCCACCCCGGGCAGACAAAGCCCACCAATAAAGCATAGAATGGTGTGAGGGGCACACACCAGCCAGCTCAGCACATCCAGCTTTGACACAGAGGCACCAATAAACCCAAAAACTCAGCCCAAGCTGGCAGGACTGAGCCCAGTGAGGGGCAGGCCATGCCCTGCCAGCCTGCCCGGTGCCGTCCCGGTGCCGCAGCAGCCCCGCTGGCTGGCCCGATGCTCCTCCCCTGCTCCGCAGCCCTTCCTCACGTACGTGCAGATCCTCTCGCAGGCAGCCCTGACTCACCCTCGCCACGCTGCCATGCGCCACAGAGCAGCCAGACCAGCAAAAACCATAATTTGACCTGGCAAAGACTCTTTTCCCTCAGCCCTGCCAGAAGCTGCTGATTCACTGGAGTCACTACAAGAAAGTCTGCCCACATAAAAAGCCCAACAAAGTCTCATTATTATAGGAAAACCCTCTGGTCAGTCCTAAAACATTGTGTTTCAGCCCTCTTAACACTTGCTGCTGCACCCTCTGACACCTGCAGAGCAGCGTCAGCTTCCTTAGATGCCAAAAAAAACAAGCCTTTGCTGGGAAATCACCTCCACGCACAGGGAATCAGGTTTGCACAGCTTCTAGGAACAAGAGGAATATGGAACAACGGTATCCCAACACGGAAACTGCAGCCAGAGCATGACTTGGGAGCTTATAAAAAATAGTCAGGTGAATTTTCCCTGCCTCATGGAAATCCCCCACCCACTCAAGTCATTTGCAAATATAATTTTAACACCCTCTTTATAGAGAAAGGAAAAGTTCACTTCCCAGCCAGAATCCCCTTCACAAGATTTTCCAGCAGTTCAGAGGGCTCAGAAAAATTAACCGCAGACACAGTGACCTTGTCCAGGGGCGAGAGCAGAAACGCAGGACCCAGAAAGTATCCCAAACACCCATCTGTCCACAGCACCGTGCCCACGACCACCAAGAGTCTCTTTTTAATACTCCCTTCTGTCTTCCATCACTGCGCATTTACAAGGCATCGACTGAATTCTACTGGAATGACCAGTCTCATATTTATAACAGGAATGTCTGGCATTTCCCACTACTCCGCTTTATTTAAAATCAAACAGAGGAGCAAGGACTTCAAGGACACCAGAAAACACGGAGCACTCAGTCTGGGCAGAGTGAGGAAGGGGGGGTGAGCAATACCCTACAATGTCTGAATGTTTCCAGCACTGAATAAACCTGAATTCATTCCTCAAGGAAAAACGATTAAATCACCAAATTTATTACTTGGCCTGCCCATGCTTCAGGCAGGATGTCTCAGTGATGTCTGGTATCTCCCCAGCTCCTGAATATTTCAGACTGAGCCATCTGAGGTCGGGACTGGTTTTACTGCAGCCAGGTGACTAACTCCAGCCAGCTCATCCCATGGGTCAGATGAGAGAAAGCCTCAAATCACGGTTTCTCCGGATATGCCCCTTGGGGATGGAGAAAGGAGAGGCAGCAGGAATCCCCACCCAGGCAATCCCCACCCAGAGCCAAGTCTTTGCTGTTATCAGTGACAAAGGGAAGTGGAAACTGCAGCAGGGGCTGTCCCCAGGCCACGGCGGCAGAGCTGTGTCACTGCCTGCAGGAATTCCAGCCAGGAGGCTCCCAGGGGGTGATGATTTGGGATTTACTGGTCAGCCTCACTTACACAACCTCGTGGATGCTGCAGAAGAAGGCTGCTCATGCCTAGTGTCCCTGCCCAGAGGCAGGAATGGTTTGAGTTAGTGCTCAGGGCAGGGTTATGAAACCAGGCAGGCCTTCAGATTCCCAAAAAAAGCCTAGAAAAACATCAGCTTTGCTCATTCCAGAAGTTAAAGGCACTCAACAACAGAGAAATGCAGTTCTGCAGAGAAGCAGGTTTTTACCCTGGCCTGGCATCCCCTCTCCCAGGGAGGGAGCACAGCACATTCCTGCCAGGCAGCCGGTGCCGGAGGTGGTGTCTCGCCGTTACGTAAGGACAAAATGGCCACCCCAAAATTCCACCCCTTTTCTGCAAGCCTGGACGGAACCCAGGAGCCACCACCTGCTCCCAGCCGGCCGACGCTCTCCCCGGCATCGAGCTGAGGATCCACGGGAGGAGAGACCCACAACGGAGATGCCTCCTAAGCTTTTTGGCAATGGGGAACGGGAAGGTCAGGCTGGCTCTGGCACCTTCGCCGTGTGCTGCTGGCTCAGCCTTGCCTTTGCTGAGCTGCCCTCCCTGGAAGGCTTAACTAAAAAAATAAAGAGGAGGTGACAAGCATCGGATGTTTGGTGACGAGAAAGACTTATCTCGAGGGTATTTGTAGGACACACCTATAGGCTTAACCTTGCAGAGGACAAGGAGCCTTTCGGCCTGGCAAAAAGCACCTGGCTGCCTTCAGGCAAGCTGCAAAAACCTACTTTACACGATAAAAGGAAGCTGGGGGGGTTTTCTTTTTACATTTAACTAGGCAGAAGTGTAGACCACAGTGCTGCATCCCCACTCCAGGATGGAGATTGCTGCACGTGGCAGAGCCCCGGTACTGCAGCCCCATTCCCTACGTGCCATTCATCACCACCCGCTGCGGCTCCATCTTCCCCCGGCAGAACAAGGGCCAGGCGGGAGATAAAGGACCAGCACGTGCTCCAGCCGGCCTGGGAAACGTCTTGTTCCCATCAAATTAAATTATCAACTTGTTGGGTGGAAAGGGAATTAAGGCCGGCGGTGGATCACTCCGGCTAACAGCAATAAATGAAGGTTTTATTAATAGCTTCAGATGGATAAAGGAGTAGGTAATCAAAAAATGCAGGCTGCTGCAGCCTCCCCAAGCTCTTTATCTAGTGAAAGCAAAGTTTCTTGGAAGGGTTTCACAGGCAGAAGTCGCCGGTTCAAGCACGTGGCTCGCAGCAGTGCTTCCTGCCTCGCACAAAAACCTTCTGCTTAATCCGGTGATGGGCTGGAAACCCGCTGGCACCAGCCCGGCCCATTAACACATCGAACTCCTTTACATTAGCCAGAATTCTGCTCTATAAACGGCATGTCGGGCATGCAATTATACTCTTCAGAGTTTTGTTGGGTTTTTTGTTTTGTTTTTTTCTTTAAATTAAGCACTCATAATTGCACAAGTCCCTGGACGTGTCTGAGTAACCAAAAACCTCTTTGTCATCGCACCTTTGAGCCAAGGCAAGTCTCGATGAGCAGCAGCAGGAAAGTTAATGCTTTAACATGACAAAAACCTCCACAAAACACTGATTTTTTTCTTAACCTGGGCCTCACCGAGTTGCTTTATCAGAACAAAGCAGGTTTTTAGAGATTGCCCTCTACTTTTAGTAGTCTGAGGAGACACTCGGGAGGTTGCCATTGTCCGCCGACAAAAGCGCTATTCATGCCCTGGTAGCCCTGCAAGGGGGATTTAAACACGTTTCAAAGGTTTTCACAGTTCAAGAGACTGTCCAAATCAATTGGACGTATTTAAGTAGGCACAATTACGGGAGTAGATTAATTCACAAGGGGCCTTCTCTTCCTGGGAGGGCCGGCAAGAGGCTGCAGCATCAGTGGTGGGTGCAGTGAGCCGGACGCTGATTTAAGCTGATGCCCTTTGGGGAACTGCTGGCTCTTACGTGAATGCAGGCACAGGGCGGGGGGGGCGGCCCAGCCTCACTCCGTCTCCCTGTGACTCAGCCTCCCAGCAGCTCCTCCGGCACTGCCCGGCCAGCAGGAGCCGGGCGGCAGCCGCAGCGGGGCCCCGCGCTCCGTTTAACGGCACGGCCGCGCGGCACACGCGGGGCTCCCCGCTCGTGCGCGTCCGCCTTCCTTCACCCGGGCCCCCGCACCACGGACCGGACCCCCGCCGCCTCCCCGTGCCCGGAGCGGCCGTTTGCCGGAACGGGCCGTGGGGAGATGCTCGGAGCGGGCGTTCCCCGGCGCGGGATCGGAAGGAATGCTCGGAGCGGGCGTTCCCCAGTGCTGGGTCACGGGAGGATGCTCAGAACGGGCGTTCCCCGGTGCGAGGTCTCGGGGGGATGCTCGAGGAGGTGGAGGAGGGGACGCGGGGCCGGAGCCGCCGGCGNCTCGTGCTCGGCGCCGCGAGCCCCCCGCGCGCCCCCTCCTCAACCGTTCCATAGGGCGCGCGCCCCCTCCCCTCAGCCGCCGCCTGGAGGGACCCTCTCCCGGCAGCGGAAACAGGGGGATAAAGGCGGTACCAGCGTGGCCGGCCCCGCCGCTCGCCGCCCCTCAGGCCGCCGTTACCTGCCGCAGCTCAGTCACGCCCCTGGCTCGTCCTCTCCCTCCGAGCGCCCCCGCCGCTCTGCGCGCCACCCCCCCGCCCCCGCCCAGGCGATCCCCGCC
>VWZT01014510.1:444177-455348 GCA_013397055.1 Pachycephala philippinensis | reverse complement strand
CCTGCTCCATGGGATATATATATATATATACTTATTTATATATATCTTCTATAAGTCCAACATACTTTGATCCTTCTTTTTTTCCCCCAACGCAGGGAAAAAGGAAAATCTTGCCGTTTTTCTTTATTTTCCAAACAAGCATCCTCCAGGTGAAGCGCCCGAGGCTGGTCCCGTCCCACCGGCTTTGGTTTAAGAATCCATTTGGAGCCTCTTTTCCTCGTTTCTCCTGGGAAATATCGGTAGCAGCAAATGAGTGCTTTAAAAAAAAACCCCAAAAAACAAAGGTAGATCGTGGCCCCGGTGCCCGGAGCCATCGGCCTTGCTCCCGGCGAGGGATCCGGTGAGTCCCGGCGAGCGGCCGGCGGAGTCCCGGCGAGCGGCCGGCGGCGAATCGCAGCCCCGGCGCCGCATCGCTCCCCTCCTTCCTTGTCTTCCTCTCGTTCCCGTTAAACAACAAACAAGACCAGTTTGGGAAAAAATTCAAAAAGGAAAAGCTACGACCAAAACACTCTCTTCTTCGCTGTTTTCTCCTTCGCCTCCTCCTCCTCCTCTTCCTCCTCCGGGATGTGTTGCAAAGAAAGAGAGTTACGGGTTTGGATACTGCACTTGGGGAAGGGGAAAGTCGTCAGACACCGCGGGACGTCCGACCTGGAACAGAAGGAAAGTGCCGTCAGCCTGCTCCTGGGGGATGGAGGGAGGGAAGGACGGAGGGAGGGAAGGATGGAGGGAGGGACCCAGACCCATTGGGTGGGCGGTGCCGGGCAGAGATCCCTGCACATGCTCGGGGATGTGGCACGGGAACGTTGCACGACCCGCGAGGGCCAGGCCCCTCACCTCTCCGCAGGCTGAGCTGGGGTCAGTAGGGTCTGTTGGCGTCTTTCGGCCGCTTTAGCTGCACTTTTAGCCTCTTCATGCCGATCTGGAAGCCATTCATGGCCTGAATGGCCGCCTGAGCGCTCGTCGGATTGTCAAAACTGACGAAACCTGGCGGCGAGGGGACACGGGGTTGTCACCAAACACATGGCAGGCGGCTGCCTCGCCTCAACCCAGGCACTGAAATCCTGTGGGATGCTCCTGGTCTGGAAGTGCTGGGAGAGGGGGTCCTGGGGTAACATCACAGCCCCAGATTGCAGGGGACTGGGTGACAGGTGATGGCACTTGCAGGGACACTGAGGTCTGCAGGGACACTGAGGTGACAGCTGTGAGGACAGCAGCATAAGAGGGTCCACAGGACACTGGAGTGGCCTGCAGGGAGACTACGGGATGGGATTTGTGGGGTCACTGGCGTGACAGGGTCTGTTAAAGTGATAGGGGCTGCAGGGACACTGAGGTGATGGAGTCTGTGGGGACACCAGGATGAGATGTGTGGGCTCAGGGGACACCTGGAGGCCAGGTCTGCAGAGACCCTGAGGTGACAGGGCCTCCAAAGACACCGCAAGGTAAGAGTCTATGGGGACACCAAGCTGACAGGGTCTGTGGGGACACCGAGGTCTGTGAGAGGGAGACACAGATCCCTGAGCTGGGGACATTGGGGAGAGCTGGACCCCCAAGCAGGGGACAGTAGGGAGACATGGACATCTGAGCTGGAGACCAGGGAAAGACAAATCCCCAAGATGAGATGTTGGAGAGACAGACTCCCAAGCAGGAGCTTCAGGGAGAGATGGACCCCTGAGATGGAGATGCTCTGAGCTGAGTTGTCAGGAAGAGCCAGACCCCTGAGCTGGGAACACTGGGGAGAGCCAAGCCCTTGAGCTGGGATTTGGGGAGAGACAGACCCCCTGAGCCAGGACATCAGGAGAGCTGGACATCCGGACCTCCAGGCTGGAGAGCAGGGAGAATGGGACTCTGGAGCTGGAGACTGGTGAGAGCTGGGATGTCGAGTCAGATCCTTAAACTGGGGTGCTGAAGAGAGCCAGACCCCGAGTCGGGATGTCAAGGAAGAGCCAGAGCTCCAAGCTGCAATGTTAAGGATGACTGGAACCTTGAGCTGGGGACTGGGAAGAGCTGGAGCCCTGAGCTGGGACACCAGGGAGAGCCACACCCCGGGACTTACCAAAGCATTTACTCTGGTTGGTGGCACGGTCCACAAAGACTTTGGCAGAGATGACATTGCCGAAAGGCAAAAACATCTGCGTGAGCTCCGCGTCCCCGAACTCCTGGGGCAGGTGATAAATAAACAGGTTACAGCCCTCGGGACCTGGGTGACACACAAAGGACAGGACACGTCAGCCGCGAGGTGGGGTCACCCGGGGGGACACCGAGGAGCCACCGGCCCCACGCGGGGTGACCCCCACCCCTCACCTTCTCGCTGCTGCTGCGGGATGAGGGGCGCTTGCTGGGGAAAGGCTTGGCTGATGGGAGCGTAGGCAGTGGGATATGCTGCTGGAAGAGAGAAACAAGAAGCTGAGGCCACGGCACCCGCCCCAGCCATGGAAAGGGCTGGGACAGGCATGTCCCCTGCTGCCACCTGCGATGGAGGGGACTCTCCTGCCCCACGACTGCTGGCTCTGCCTTTCCCACCCTTCCCGGCACACCAGGGATGTGGGAACAGCTCTCCTAGGAGGGATCTTGGTGATAGCAGTAACATGGCCTCAAGGCGGAGGAAAGATGGTGCTTCTGGCTGAAAAACCCCAAAAATTTGGGGTCCAAAATTTGATTTTCCATTGCAAATCTGGATGTTGCTGTCAATGCTCCTAATTAAATGGCTGCTGCGCTTGACATACTTCCATGGGAGGCTCTGACTCCCTTCCCTCCATGGTCCATGTCCTCGGCCACCAGATTTGGTCACATCACGAACATCCAAAGACTTCTGGTGTCTTGGTGTGGAGCTGGCCCTCTGCCACCTCCCAAATCTCGCCCCCTCTCCTCAATACCAGCGCCAGGGCTCCCCCACGGAGTTCTCTCAGCCCCATGGGTATTAAAATTCACTTTGCACCATCCGAAATTTGCATGGGGGGCCATGACAGGAGCCAGTGGGATGAGGGGATGGTGCTTTCATTGGCATTGCCACCCCGGAGCTCCTGCCAGGGCACAGCACGTGGTGCTCCCCTCATCAATTCGTGCCCAAATACGCTGCCCCAATCCAACGTTCAACCCCAGGGTGATGTTCATCTCCCAAAAATAAGGGTGAGGAGCAAAGAGGGGAGAGAGGGAAGGAGTGGGAAGCGAAGTTTGAGACCTGCATAGTGCTGCATGCCGGCGTAGGCCTGCTGAAGGGGGTCTGCCACGGTGGGGCTTTGAGCTGGGAAGAGAAGAGAAAGGAGAAGGAAGACAGAGTAAGCCAGAGAAAGCCAGGGATGCATGCGCAGCTCCCACAGGAAAGGGCTCGGGGCCATGCGCCGCCATGGAGGGGCAGAGCTGCTCCCTGCCTGAATTCCCTCCTCCCTGCAGTGATGCCACGGGAGCACGCGGGTGGTTCATCCCTCGGTTCCTGGGATGGGGAGCGCCCCTGGAGCATCCCGCATGAGCCAAGCACACACGCCCAGCCCCGGGGGCCGGGGCGGAGCCCTGGGCAGGTGGGAGGGTGTACCTGGGTAGGGGTGGATGCCGTTGGTGTAGATGGTCTCGGAGGCGGGCTGCCCGTTGGTCTGCGGCGGCAGCGGGCTGAAGCCGTTCACCCCGATGGGGGTGGCGATGCTGGGCACCGGCGCCGTGCTGATCCCCGGAGGCGTGCTTGTACCTGCGGGAGCGCGGCGTCAGCGCCGGCATCACCCCGAGACTGCCCCCCGAGGGTGCCGAGTGGCAAACGCGGGGGTCCTACCTGAAGAGGGGGTGAGGGGGGCAGCCACCAGCCCGCTGACGTTGAAGGCGGCCATTTGTTGCATCTGGGCGGCGGCGATGGCAGCCATGGGGTTGAGGCAGGTGCCCTGCGCGGCCGCCATCAGGGCTGCCTGCTGCTGCATGATCTTTGGGAAAGAAAGGGGGAAAGGGGACAGAGAGCGAGAGGCAGAGAGAAGGAGGGAGAGGGGAGGGTAAATCACCATCTCTGCTCTGGATGGATTCAGAGGCATAAACGCCACCCGCTGCCAGACCCTGGGACAGGAGGAGGTCTTGGCGACACTAAATATGGGACCACTGCATCCTACAGCCACCCTCAGCTGTGGGGGGGAAGCCCTGCATGTGGCCCTAAACAGGGATACACCAGCCCTGCCAGGCATCCACACCCCCTGGCACTGGTGCTTTCATGGGCCAAACCATCCCCACACGCACGGGCCTCCCCCAAAGCCCCCGGTCTGCACCAGCTCCTACCGCTTGCGTGTAGGCCCCGTAGGCACCGAACTGGATGGTCATGGGGTTGAAGATGCCCAGCTGCCCGGCCATCTGATGCATCCGCCGCAGGGTCCTCTCCTTATCCGTGTCTGCAAACTTCACCACCAGGCTGGACGAGGCGCCCTGAGGTGGGGGGAAGATGGGGCTGATGGTGGGACCACAGCAAAGCCCCCAAACTGTGTACCCGCCGTGGGTGCTTGCTCACAGCATCCGCAGCATCCTCAGCCCTGGAGACACTGCCCAGCTTGGCAGCAGCAACCAACGATCGATGCGAGGTTTAATTATAGCCAGTTTTTCTCCCCGGTGGCAGCTCCCTGACCTCTGCTTCCTTTCCCCTTCCTTGCTCACAATTCTGACCTTCAGCGTTAATTAAACTGCCCCTTTCTCTGGCATGGAGAGAATTAGCCCCACACTCCCACCTCTGGCGTTCAGCACCCTGGCAAGGAGGAACCTGGGGTGATGTGGCCAACAAATTGCCAGTCTGTAGGATTTTGATCCAATTAGACTGAGGATCAAATTAGTGGGTGATTGGATTAGGCAGGCAGCGTGGGGTCAGCTTGGGGCAGGGTGCGAGCCTGGCACTTACCGGCATGGTTTGGCTGCCGTGCAGGCTGTTGATGGCAGCCTGTGCCTCGGCGTGGCTGCCGTATTTCACAAAGGCACAGCCTAAAGGAACAGAGAGAACATGGGACAGGTTGGATTTGGCCATTGAGGGTCCATAGGGTGCCCACCCAGTGGCCCAAAGCCCACCTTTGCTGGCTCCATCAGGCCCTCGGAGGATGGTGCACTCCTCAATCTGGCCGAAGGGCTCGAAGAGGCGGCGGACATCGTCCTCACTCTGCTGCTTCCCCAGCATGCCCACAAAGAGCTTCCTGTCTTCTAAAAACAAAACCAAGCCCGTCAGAGAGTGGGAGGTCACTCAGCATCCCAACCCCTCATCACAAATGGTGACATCAGAGGGAGGGAGCGACACCGATCGCAGGGAGAAGGTGCTGGGCTTATCATCTCCATCCTACAGAACTCTCAGGGTGGGAAAACCTCTCCTGCGGGGAAATTGCTGAGGGGTGAATCCTGGAAGAACCATTGCTTCAGGGAGTGCAGCTGGGGCTTTTCCCAGGGATGGGGGGGCTGGCTCCCCCGGCACTGGGGCGGGATGCGGTGGGAACAAAGAGAACCCACAAACCAGAGGTGATCGCCCTCGTACAATCGACTCGCAGAACAACCCACAGCCTCTGGCCGTGCCCAGGGGACATCAATAACCCAAACACAAGAGAAGGGATAGTAAATAATGAGAATTTCATGATTATTACCAGCATCTGTCTTGTGCGGCCGTGCGCTCCCGCCGCACGCTAATGGCATTTGACAAAGAAAATAAGGTGCCCTGTCAAGAGCGTTGCCGGGGAAATAAATAAATAATGGCAGGAGACGATGAATGCTTCGTCCGTTAAGGTACCAGGAAAATTAGTTAAGGGAATAGGGCTCGTGTGTTGTCTAGTTAAACATAAACCATCTCCCAGGGGGAGTGGGCTGGGCAGCCCAGCATTGCCTCCTGGGTGAGGGGGCTGGAGCCGGGAGCCCCAGCTCACCCATCGATTTTTAATCCTTCAGCAATTACGCTCGGTAAGTGGGTAATTTATTTGCCAGGTCCCTCTGGGATGTGCTGGGACCAGCTCCCGGTGTGTTCAATAACAGGGTTTGGATAGGGGGGGATCTACCCCGGCCATCCTGCCAAGGGCAGGTGGCCCCATGAGAGAATCCTGCATGTCTGACAGCGCCTACCTGCCCAGCAACACAACAGATGAGGGATTTTGATCCAGTTCCTGTGATTTTGCCCAAATGATCACCTCAGCCTGGCAATGCCACAGCCCCATGAGTGGCAGATGCTCAGAAAGAATTTGGGGGGTTGGTAGTTTGAGAGGGGCTCGGGCCATGTGCAGCCAACTCCTGCCCCGGGGTCCCCACAGACAGCTCTGGACAGGGAACTGGATTGTTTGGTAAATGAAGGTGGTGAGGGAGAGTGGCTGGCTGGTGCTCTGCCCCCGAGGATGTTGGGATGCGCCCTGGAATGTCAGGACATTGCCAGGATAATGTCAGGATGTTCCCCTCAGCTGATCAGACAGGGAGAGAGAAGATGGCATGCTCTGCACTCAGGTTTGGATGCCACCAGCAAAGGCAGCTCCTTTCCCAGATTTCTCTGTAAACCAACCTTCCCACAGTAACCCCCATGATGCCACCATGTCCCCCCTCATCCCCTGGGTGACCCTGTGCCCCCCTGCCCGTGCCAGGCAGCCAGGGAATTGGGGACCTACCTCCTCGGCCCTCGCTGTCGGCCGGCTTCACCTGGATGGGGCGGTTCATCTGCAACACAAGCGAGAGCGGGTGGTCAGTGTGGTGCCCCCTGAACCCTTTCCATGGGGATCAGCAGGATTTGGCCAACAACTGGCACTGGGAGCCGGGGAAAAGGGGAGGGACCTGCAAGAACAGATCCGGGGCTCGTGGCCACAGAGACCCGGGGATGCCATGTGCAGAGGGCAATGCTCCAGCCCTGGCGATGGGCACCCGGTGCTGCAGGCGCCCGCGGGGCTGCCAGTGCCAGGCTTGGCCGCCTGCCTGCTTTCCTCGACTGCAAAGGACTGCAGAGGCAGCAGCAGCACCCCGGCGGCCCCAGCCCCTCTGGCACCACTGCCCTCCTTTTCCCAAACCTCACCCAAATTTGGCCTCCTCCTTGTCACCGCTGTGTGCACCCACAAGCGTGACACCCGTGTGCAGCAGGACACGCCGGGCTGGCAGGCACATCCCTGGCCCGCTGCCCCATGGAGCCATTTCTCCTCCTCTCTCCCCCTCCTTTTTCCCCTCTTTTAGCCGAAAAATGCTACAATTATGGCCGTTTCCATGGCAACAAGCGTGCTTCCCCCGCGATGCTGCGGAGCCCGAGCCATGTGCTCGATGGGGTCGCCACGGCAACGGCGAGATGTCACACATGACGGCGCGGGGGTGCGCACACGAACACGCCTTGAGCACACACGGGGACAGTCGCCCCCACGTGCGTGTGCACCCCCATCCCAGGTGCCCCCCACTGCACCCCTGGAGGGGGTCCCTAAATTTTGGGGCTGGGCGGCGGCAGAGCCAGTCCCCCTCACATCAGGGTGAGGAAGAGGATGGGTAAGAGAGAAGAGGAGGGAGGTTTCCACAGCAACCGCCTCGTCTCCAGGGAGACGTGGAGAGAAATGTCAGCGCAGAGCTGGGGATGGTCCAGGGAAGGGATTGAGTCCCCAGGAGTCATGAGGTGGCACAGGGTGGCACCAAGGGACACCTCGCAGTGTCACCCATTATGTCACCAGTCCCCCAAACATCCACCTTGTGCCGGGGCAGGATTTGGCTCACCCCGAACTCAGGAGGCTGTCACAGCACTGAGACCCTAAACCCAGCACCCCGCTATCCCTCCCATCCCTGCACGGCTGGGAGGAGGGAACCCCATTTTGGGAGGGGCTGCCGCCCTCCACTGACCCGCCAGCCCCATTTACCAGCACGATGGCCTTTGATGGAATAAATTTCCCATGCCCGCTGCTGTATGCTTAATGTAATAAACTCAGTGAGGATGATTTAGAATAACATTTACGGAGCCGCAGAGTGTCATTTTGATGTGTCTCCCGTCTCCGCTCGCCGGTTATTAAACTGTATTGATTCCCCGGGAGCGGCTGATGTTCATAAATGTCAGGCCTCAGGGACCAGCTAACCTACCCCAGGGCTGCCACACTGCACCGGGGAGAAATCACCCTGGCCTCTAGACACCCCCAGAAGGGGCTTTTGGCATTGCCACGTGCCCACCACAGCGTGCTCAGTGACTCCCTGTGGCACCCACACCTCCTGGTGTGCCCACAGCACCCCTGCACCGTGTCCACACAGCCACCAACCACAGCCCTCTATCCATCCTCCCACACTGAACAGCCACCCGGGCATTTCCCCCTGCTCTTGACACCCACCTGCCCACCCTGCAACACCCATCCATCCATTCATCCATCCTGGACACCCACACAATCACCAATACACCTGTCTTCCCCCAGGATTCCTCCAGCCATACTCTAACACCCATTCCCATAGCATCTATCCATCCCCACAGAACCCACCCAGATCCCCAACACCCATCCTCATAACACCCACATTCCCATAGCATCCATCCATATTGCCAACACCCATCCCTCCACCCCCAAATACCCATCCATCCCCCCACTGCACCCATCCACATCCCCAACACCCATCCCCACACACCCATCCGTTCCCATAGCACCGATCTATATTGCCAACACCCTCCATCCACCCCTCAACACCCATCCATCTCTACAGTGTCCATCCATATCCCCAACACCAATCCATCCCTGTACCAGGTACCCGCTCATCCATCTCCCATCTCACCACCACCCACCCTTCCGCCCCACAGCATCCATCCATCCATCTATCCATCCATCCATCCCCAACTCACAGCCACCTCCCACACCCCAAGGACATAGTGACACCCTGCTTGGGGTGTTCCAGCACCTACCATCACCAGCAGTCCACAAAGCCCGAGCTACCCCATGGCCAAACCACTGGTATTCCACAGTGCAGGGAGTCACCAGTGGTTGCTAAACCACCTCCTGACTGCTCAGGCACTGTCCCCCACCCAAATTCGGAGCCCCCCAAGAGCCTGGGTACCAGGGAGAGTCAGCCCATAGTGAATCACTGCTGGGGGATGTGCCCAGTGGGACAGGGTCACTTCTGGCCTTTGTTCCTTCCTTGGTATCACTCTCCTTCTCCTTGTCCTCACAACCAACAGCCACAGGATCCAGCAGGCCACCATGCATCCAAATGAGACAGAGGTGGCGGGTGACGCTGGAGCAGAGAGTGCCTGTGGGAGCCTGGTGTCCATGTCACCCCAGGGTCCCAGGCCCCTCTGTACCCAGCACAGGGAGACAGGAACTGGGGTACCGGCAGTCATCACAGGAACACCCTGCCAGAGCCCTGGGGGTGACCCACGGAGAGGGCACACAGCCAGCCTGGGGACAGCCACACCACCGCACAACCCTGCACGTGTATGACCACCCTGGCACATCCTGCACACGCCCACACCTCTGAGCACAGCCACAGACGCTCAGCACCCTCCAAGCACACCCATCCCCAATTCCCCCGGCACAGCCGTACACCTCCGGAGCCACACACCTGTGCCCACGCAGCGCTGCGCGCCCACGTGAGTCCACGCACCGCCGCACCCAGCCCCACGGGCACCCGGACAACCCCGGTCCGCACGCCCACGCAACACCCACAGAACCCTCCCTGCTGCCATGGATCCCACACAACCGCGGGCACACACCCCGGGACACACAGCCAGCGCCGGGGATGGGTAATGCCCCTTGCCTCAGTTTCCCCGTTGTGGCAGCAGGACCCACAGTGGGACCCCTGGGAGCCCTCTGCGGACACACAGATACCTTGCACGGGCTCACGGCACCCCCAGCAGCACCCACATCCCATCCCTACAGCCACCACGCACCCCTGAGCCCAGCGCAACACCTGCGCACACCTGCCGTCCCTGTCACATGCGGTGTGCCCACACCCCCCCGCTGCTGCCACTCCCCCAGCCATGTGCACCCACACCCTGTCACCATCACTGGGGGCAAAGACACCCTCAGCTCCTCTTCCCACACACACGGACACCCACTTGCACACCCACCAGCACCCACCTGCGCACACCCAGGGGAGCAAAGCTGTACCCCTGCCCATGCACACACCCCTCCCTGCACTGCCTGCGGGTGCAACACCCCCAAGCGCTGCCCCTTGCATACCTGCACCACACACACACACAAACCTGCGGCGGAAAAATACACCCTCCAGCCAACACACACACCAAACCCAGCCCTGGGGGCAGATACACCTCCTCACCAACACTGCTCCATCCTCATTCCCATCCCTGCCGCAAACACACCCCCCCACAGCAAACATCCCATTCCTGGGTGCCAGAACACCCTCCTCCACACAAAGCCCCCCCTGGGTGCAGATACAAGATACATCACCAACACCCCTCTGCCGACACCCTCCCCTTCCCTGGGTGCAGATACACCCTCTCGGCAACACAGACACACACACGCACACCATCCCCGAGTGCAAATACACCCTCATCACCAACAACCACCCTGCCAACACATGCACTCCATCCCTGGGTGCAGATACACCCTGCTCAGCAACACTCACACCCACACAGCCCATCTGTGGGTGCAGATACATCCCCTCACCAACACCCCTCCAACCCCATTCCTCTGTGCAAATGCACCCTCCTTACCAACACTCCTCCATCCCCAACACCCATCCCTGGGAGCAGATACACCCTGTCACCAACACCCTTCCATCCTCATCCCTGGGTGCAGATACACCCTGCAACATGCCCACTCACACACCCCAACCCTGTGTGCACATTCACTCTGCTCATCAACACCCCTCCATCCCCAACCCTGTGTGCAAATACACCCTGATCACCAACACTGCTCTATCCCCATCCTATGCCTGGGAGCAGATACACCCCCTCACCAACACTGCTCCATCCTCATTCCCATCCCCATCCCTGGGTTGAGATCCACTCCATCACCAACACCCACACTCACACCCACCATCCCTGTGTGCAAATGCACCCTGATCACAAACGCTGCTGTATCCCCAGCCCATCCCTGGGATCAGATGCACCCCCTCACCAACACCCCTCCATCCTCATCCCTGTGTGCAGATACGCCCTGCTCACCATCACCCCCCCGTCAACACCCCTCCATGCCCATTGCCGAGAGCAAGGATCCACACCCTCGCCATCACCCCCACTCCCACACAGCATCCCCGGGAGCAGATACACCCCTTCGCCATCACCCACATCCTTCCTACACTCC
>VWZT01014510.1:424706-436771 GCA_013397055.1 Pachycephala philippinensis | reverse complement strand
CCCTTTTGCCCCCCATCATCCCCCCAACCCCAGTCAGGGCTGGCCAAGGGACTGAGCAGCCTTCCACCTTCCCCCTGCAGCCCTTTAGAAGCCTCCAGACTTAACCCCTCTCTGTTCCCCACCTCAGAGCAGGGCTTAAATACACAGAAGAGGCTCAGAAAGGGTCAGTTCGGACACTTGGTTGAGTTTTTCACCTCCATGGACCCCACGCTGCCCCTGTTGCCCACCTGGGGCTGCCCCAGAAGGGGGAGAAGGGGAGCACCTCCCTCCTGCACCCCACGTCACCCCAAAAGATCTGTAATTAGACCGAGCAGCTTTAATACCTGGTGTTGTCGTTAATTAATTAATTAGTCCCAAAGCAGCAGCCAGGTGGGGGGAGGCCTGGCTTCCCTGGTGCGCTGCCTCGTGTGTGCAGGGGCGTGTGAGGGTGGGGAGGGCTGTGAGTGTGCGCAACTGTGTGCACGTGTGTGTGAGCATGTGTGCAAGCGTGTGCAGGTCTACACAAACTGTGCATGTGTGTTCACGCGTGTGCGAGCACATACAGGTGCTGCAAGACTGCACACGCGTGTGTAAGTATGTGCAAGGACATACACAGCACCTGTGGCTTCAGGCCTGTGTGTGAGTCTGGGCAATGGCACGTGGGGGCATTTGCATGTGTGTGCAAGTGTGCACGTGTGTGCAAGCGTGTTACAGGAACGTGCGGGCTTGCAAGGACCCATAGGCACATGTGTGCAATGGCCTATATGCACACGTGTGCAAGGACTCCTTAGCACGAGTGCAAGGACACACATGCACGTGTGTGCAAGTGTGCAAGGATCCACATGGACGTGTGTGCAGGCATGTACACAAGTGTATGTGTGCAAGGACCTATATGCACATGTGTGCAAGTCTGTGCATGAGTGCACACGTGCAAGGGCCCCTAATGCACGTGTGCAAGCGTGTACACATACGCATGTGTGTTCAACAATCCCTATGCACGTGTGTGCACGTGAGGACCCATAACCACATCCATGCAAGCGCGTGCATGTGTTCACAAGCACACACGTGTTTACAAGCACACACACACGCAATGCACACAATGCACACGTTTACAAGCACATACATTTACAAGCGCACACATGATGCACACACGTTTACAAGCACACGTGTTTACCAGCACACACATAATACACACAAGTATTTACAAGCACACGCGCATTGCACACACGTTTACAAGCACACACGTGATGCACACACGTGTTTACCAGCACACACATAATACACACAAGTATTTACAAGCACACGCGCATTGCACACGTTTACAAGCACATATCCGATGCACACATGTGTTTACAAGCACACACACACGCACACGATGCACACACGTGCCCGCCACTGCAAGCGTGTCCCAATAAACTCCCCTGGCTGGTGCCAGTGCCCACGGGTGGGTTTGGGACGTGTGGAGCACAATCCTGCCGGAATCCGGGGGCTTGGTGGCTGCTCCTCGCCGCCGCTTGGGTTTATTTTTAAACCCGTTGGCCCCGAGTGATTCACACGCTGCCTGTTCCCTGTTCCCTGCTCCCCGGCAAGTTTTACACGACCAAAATAGATGTTCTGGAAGGAACGGGCCACCCGGCAACGCCGCGGCGGGGAAAGCGGGGTGCTCCCGGGATCCCGGCCCTTCCAAGGGTGGGAACGTCACTGAGCCACCTCCATGACGGTGGTTTGGGTGGATGCTGGTGCAGACGCCCTGGAAAATGGGATTATGGGTGATGTTTAACCTGGGTCACAATACCAGGCTTCAGTGGAAGGTGCTGTGTTGGGGGGGTCCGCCATGGGCATCCCAAGCCCTGGGAGCGTCTCACACCTGGCTATGGGGGAAAGGGAGCCCAGCAAGGCAGAAGGGCAGCTGGAATGAGGGCAGGGAGCTGGGACAGGGTGGTGAAGAGTCTCTCTTGCAGAGTATCATCTGTGGAAACAGAGCATCGTTCTTGGGAGCAGAGCACCCTTCCCAGGGCCAGGGTCCCGCTCGCCCCAGCCTTGCGGGCAGCAGATCCCTGCAGTGACAAAAGCACCCAGCCAAGGTACCACTTTACAGCACATTGGGGGAAAAAAAAGGGGAAAAAATCCGACTTTTAAAAATAGGAGGCAGTAATAACTGTTCATTCGCTATTTTTAATTTAAAGTTCAATTATAAAAGGTTTCCAGCCATAACAGCGCATCTCACTCACTTAAGACCAAGACACACGTACAACAGTCCCATCCAGCCAGGATTTCTCCCTGAGAGACTCCCTGCTTTCAGCTGAATGCTGTTTCCAGCACGGCAACCCCAACCATCGAAGGACAACAATCACACCTGTCCCAGTTCCGCGGGACAGCCGCACCATTGGTATCTTTAGCAAGGAAAACACCATCAAAACCAACCCCTCTGGATGGAGGAGACCTGGAGCTGAGCTCCTCATCCTGAGAATAACAGAGCAGGAGGAGGACAGGTCAGTTGGCCAAATCCCAGAGAGAGGTGACAGCCTGAAGAGCTGAGCAGAGATTTCGTAATACCCATGGACCACTCAGCAGATTTGCAAGGGCTCCTCAAAGAGGCTCCAGGGTGTCATCTGCTGAGGAGAAGCCAGAGGAGGTGGCAGCAGCCAGGGTTTAGGGCGGCAGAGGTGGTGGCTTGCAGGCCTGGCCATCAGAGGAGAGAGGAGGGACAAGGACAGGACTCCACAGCACAACGTGACTGCAGCAGAAAACCCTGGGACAGCAGCAGAGGCTAAGCACAGTTTATCCAGCTGAGCAGGCACCCTGCAAGCTCCAGAGCCGCCACGATGATGCTTCTCCACCAGCATCTCTGGAGCAAGCCCTACCCATCTCCTGCTAACCCTTGCACGGTCTCCCAAGCCCCAGCTGAGCAGGAATAGGCACCTTTTTCCTCTTTGGGGTCATTTATTTATAGATCTAAAGAAATAAAAATAGAAAAAGAGGCAAAGAGTGCGTGCCAAGGCAAAAAAAAGTTCATTGCAATGAAGCCAGAGCAGAAGGTGGGGTGGGAAGGGGTCCCTCTGCCCTTTTGAGGCGGGGACATTCCTCCTGTGTGCACAGAGACTGAGGGCAGCAGGGCTCTCCCTTCAAACCCCGCTGAATTCATGGTCACAGTATCCAATGTAGAGAGGCTGTGCTTGGACACCACGCCTGGGAAGAGAACAGAAGGGTGGCATCAGGGAGAGGGCACAGGTAGAGTCACCAAAGGGTTTTAGGGATTCCAGCGGGTGCCCCGTTTCAGGTGTGACAAGGAGAGAGTGGTTTTCGTCCTGTGCTTATAAACTCAGTTTTTTGCTCATGTGTGGGAGCACAGGGTGAGGACAGGTTTCCTGGGGAAGCTGGTGCTGCAGGAGGAGTGGCAAGAGCTGACAAGTCCCCTCCTTCCTCAGCACAAAGCCCTCTCCTCGCCAGAGCCACCAGCCCACGCCGGCAGCAGGAGCGCTCTTCCAGCACTGCACAAAGCAAGCTCTGCCCACGCACAGGCACCAGGAAAACCAGGGCTTTCCAGAGGAACAAGGGTCATTCTGCAGCAGGGCAAGCCCTTCTCCCTCGCTGCCCTCCCAGGGTTGAGCCCAGAGCAGTTGTGCCAGGGGGAGCTGTCCCAGGACGATTACCCGAGCAGGGTGCAGCGGAACTCCGCCAGCCGGGCGTACGCGTCTGACACATCCCTGACGGTCTCATTGCTCCAGAGTCTTTCAGCTACGGCCCCAGCTCTTGGCCTTGAGGATGAGGAACAGGCAGTCAGGACAGGCGGGAGCTCAGAAGCTTCTCACATGAAGCGCTGAGCTCCCAACAACTTTCCTGCCCAGCATCCTTCCACACACAAAGGCTTCAGAGTGTCCCAAGATCCATTCCTGGACACACGCCCACCCACAGCAGACCACGGTGACAGGACAGACAGGTGTTAAACACAACCTGGTTGCAGCAGCAGGTTGTTACAGCCTTGCAAACCCTCATTTCAGCCTCAGTGAAGCTGTTACCAGCACAGAGGGGATAGGGACAGGCACCATGTGCAGACCAAACCCACAAGTTCAGCACATGATGCTCAGTGGCAAAGAAAAGGGACATGAGCCTGGCCTCACGCGACCCAAGTCACCTCCCTGTGGCCTCTCTTACCAGAGCCTGGGGGTCAGGTTGGTGACATCCACATATTCACCCCACATGCAGGCCTCGCCACCCATCACCAGGGCCTTCTGCTCAGGGCTGCCTGTGGACAGCAAGCCAGATCTGTCTCAGTAATGTCTGAGTGCCAAGCCAGCTGCCATGCAGGAAGGGGACACAAGAACACACCTGCAAAGTTCAAGGGCTCCACCTTATAGGCTGCTATCCAGTCCTGCCCGTAGGAGATGCGGTTGAGGTACCAGGGTGCAGAGAGCAGAGCCCGGTAGCCAGCCCTGGTGACATTGGCCATCTCCTTCAGGTACTGCATGGAGTTCTCCTTCCACACGTGGATGATGGTGTCGGGCCTCAGCTGAGGAGCACAGGTGAACACAGTGCAGGGGATCGGTGCGGTGACAGAAGCATCACCTGCTCCCCCGAGCAGAGTGCCCTGACCCCTCCACACCCCCAAAAGGAAGCTCAGGCAGACTTGGGCTCGATTTTTTAGCCACTTCCCATCTGGTTTGCAGGAGCAACAGAAGGAGGGATAAGGCCATTTGCAGTGTCCTGGGCAGGGTTAAAACCTGCATCTTGCAGGTGAATATACAAGAACCTGGAGGGAGCAAGACATTGGCAGCAGTGTGACAAAGCCACCATGAGGGCAGCTCACTGGCAGCACTATCTAGAGATTGACCCCAGCCCCATCACAGAGTAACCCCCACCACCTCCAGCGTGGCCTCCCCAGAGCACACCAGTGTGTCAGGCTGGGCTGCTGCCACTGTTCACCCCAGTACAGCCCCCCAGAGCACACCAGTGTGTCAGGCTGGGCTGCCGGCACTGTTCACCCCATTACAGTCCCACAGAGCACACCAGTGTGTCAGGCTGGGCTGCTGCCACTGTTCACCCCATTACAGCCCCACAGAGCACACCAGTGTGTCAGGCTGGGCTGCTGCCACTGTTCACCCCAGTACAGCCCCCCAGAGCACACCAGTGTGTCAGGCTGGGCTGCTGCCACTGATCACCCCATTACACACCCCCNCCCCCAGAGCACACCAGTGTGTCAGGCTGGGCTGCTGCCACTGTTCACCCCAGTACAGCCCCCCAGAGCACACCAGTGTGTCAGGCTGGGCTGCCGGCACTGTTCACCCCAGCACACGCAGCTCTCACCTTCACGTCGTTATCAAACACCTCCTGCCACACAATATAACCTTTGCCAAGGGAAGAGACGATCTGCAGAAGCCTGGAGTGGGAAAAGTATGGAGTTTTGGGTGATCCCACTGATCCCCTCTTTGGTGGTTACATACAGCCAAAGGAACAGCACAGATATTCCCAACATCCTCAGCGGGATGTGGAAGTGCTTCTGAAGGAGAAGGGAGAGAGCACAGCCCCTTACAGGGTTTCTTTCTCCTCAGCCCCAGGATTTTTTGTCATCAATCTCCCACTAAAATGCTCCCTTTTGGGGTCAGGGAGACATGACCAATGGGTATGCTTCTGAAAAGGAGATCTGGCATCCCCAAGACAGGAGACATTTGTGTCAGTCACACAGTGCAGCTGCAGGCCCTGGATGCCATGTCCTTACCTCTGGATGTAGAAAGACTCTAATTTTTTGTAATCTTCACCAAAGCCCATCTCCTTCATGAAAGCACGGATTTCTGGATTGGATTCCCTGTGCACCAAAGAGAAGGAACAAAACCATTGCAACCTGAGCTCTGGAGTAAGGCCAAGGCATGGTCAAAGTCCCTCCCACATTAGTCCAAGGCTTGCCCAGGCATTCCAGAGCTGTGGCTGGACCAGCACCAGCAGCTCCCTACATCCAGGATCACCATGAGCACAGAAACACCAAAAATCCCAAGCATGACCACTACCCCTGGCCTGCGACAGCAGGACACCAAAGATCATGACCAAGAAACAATGGGCTGGGACTCCAATCCCAAATATTTACCCCCAGTCCCCATGCAGACTGATCTCAGACTCACCAGCATGTGAAATCCACCTCATCGCCACCGAGGTGGAGAAAGAAGTCTGGGAACACAGTGCTGACCTCTCGGAACAAACTGGTCACAAACTGGTAGGTGCTGTTAACGATGGGGTTGATGGGCCCGTAGACTCCAGAAGGAGCCTTGCCCATATAGCAGGGAGTCAGGAGGCCTGGAGCACCTGATGGTAACAAATGCAGGATGGTGAGGACGGGGCAAAGTGTGACCATGTCATCCTCTACAATGCCCCTCAGCACAACACAGGCCCTGTCAGGGGACAGGGAAGGAAGGACAGCCACAGTTCCAGCTGTGACCACACACACGGTGAATTCTAACACGGGCCTTGGCATTTGGAGGCAGGGGAAGAAAAAGACAATGGAATGTTTTTCTGGAGCTTCTTGCACTTCCAGACATGGAAGAGGAGATGCAGTCCTTGGAGCAGAGAGCAGTGTGTCAGGACTGGGACACAGCTGAGCAGAGCAAGGATGCTTGGTCAGCTGTACCCTGAGTTAAACACAAGATCCTTACAATAGCCATGATGTTACTTTTGGCAGAGCAGATGTTCCACAAAAAATCACACAGCTTGGACCCAAGTAAAGATGGAAATGTTTCCTTTTGGATTTTGCTCTAGAAGTTGGACCACTGGGTCCCACATCCCCCAAATAATGGTTTGCTCCTCATCAAAGCCAGCCTGTGGGACACTGCTGCCCACACCCAGCTTTTCGGGTCCAGATTGCAGCTCCCATTCCTGCCCCTGGGACAACTCCAACTCTCCTCAGAGCAGCAGCAGCAGGCAGGGTCTGCTCCTCACCTGGCCCCCAGGAGAGGGTGTGGCCGGGGGTGTCGAACTCAGCGATGACTCTGATGCCGCGCAGGCGGGCGTGCTCGATCACGGTGCGCACGTCGCTGGCTGTGTACACGTGGGTCATGGCATTGAAGGCTCCCTGGGAACACGGGAAAGCTCAGTGCCTTGCTCAGGAGCAAAGGCAGGGATCTGCTCACCTGACCTGGGTGCTACATGGTGATCAAAGAGCATTACCCGCTTGCTGAGCTCTGGGAACGTGGAGCTCTCATAGGGGAAAGATGGGTCATCCACAATGTGCCAGTGAAACACGTTGAACTTGTTGTAAGCCATGACATCCTGGGAAGGAACAAGGACAAAGATGAACGTGCCCCATCCCTTCTGAAAGGTCATCCAGCTTGCCACAGATGGGACAAGGTCCTTCTGCTCCAGAAGGACAAGGCAGAGTTTCTAAATGCTCCCCAGGATCCAAGAGGGATTCAGACACCTCCCTCTAAACACAAAAAGCTGCACAGGGCCAGGAATACTGCTCAGTAAAATCCCTGTTCTCCCTCTAACTGAGCCGCTGGTGGAGACCTGCAAGTTTAACTCTGCTTGGGATGAGCACAGAACCACCACCCATCTTTGTCAGCGTTTTCCCTTGCCTTAGAAAGAACTCAGCCTTGGAGAGTAGCCTGGACTGCAGGAATCCAAGATACCTCAGGGTTTTCTTTTCAACAAAGGCAGCTGAGAAATCACCCAAACAAGGGAGCTCAGTTGTCACAGGGGAAGGGACACCCAATTAAATCTCATCTCCCAGCACAGGTGCCCTACCAGTGTTTCCAGGATGGCTTTCAGAGGCAGGTAGTGACGAGAGGTGTCCAGCAACAGTCCCCGGTGAGGGAAGCGGGGAAAGTCCACGATTTCTGTCTCATTGATGTAGTACTGCACACAGAAGACACGAGGAAGACGTGAGCAGGATGTTTGGAAAATGGCCATTAGCAAGAGACATTGAGGGTCACCATTGTCCCCAGGGCTGGCAGGACAGGGGTGCCCTCACCGCCCAGATTGCAAACTGGCCAGAAGAGCTGCAGCACTTCTCTACCCACTCAGAAGGCAGGGATCTGGCTGGATCCATCAATCTCCACTTGGCCCTTGGCAAGGCTGTGCCCACTCATCCCAAGCATCCCAGCAACCCTCAGCGTGTCCCCATGGAGGCAGGGGCACTAGGAGAGCTGCCTGCCCCCAGGAGATGAGGCCAGGACTCACCGTGCCATTCTCATCTCTCCCAACGAGCTGGCTGAATGTTTCCAGGCCTGCAGGAAAACACACAGCCCCCTTCTCAGCACAGACACCCCCAAAGGAGCAGAGCTCAATTAACAAAGAAGTCTATGGAAAGAGAGAGGCACCGCGAGACATCCCCACAGGCCCGAGGCAGGGAGAGCGGGAATGCCCTGCGGGAAGTGCAGCTCACCTCGGAGAGCTCCCCAGACAGTCTCTGCAGAGAGCAGCATGGAGCCTTTGGAGACGGACAGGTTATCTGAAACACAGCGTCAGGAGGCTGTCCCACACGGCCACGACAGCACTGAGCAGGGCTCAGGTACAGAACTGCACCCCGGGACCCCGGAGAACGGAATTCTGGGCCTCTCTTGCTGTTTTAAACCTCTCCCCACTGCTTTGTCAGCACCCTCAGGCACGTCCCTCCTGCACTGCCCCAGTGTCTCAATAACAGGGGACTGACGCCCTCCCCAAAACCAAGGGTAACAACACAGTGCTACTTCCCAGTGACAGGCACAGAAACAGCCACATTCCCTCCCGCTCCCAACCCCGACACTTACAGCTCTCCTTGGAATCCAGGCTAGGAAACCCATCACAGCCTGGAGTGGAAACATAGATGAGAAGCTCAGAGCACGGTGTCTCCCAGGACGGCTCATTCTCTGCAAAGGACACAGACCATGCACATCAACCCCATCCCAGCTCTTTTTCCTGCTGCCAAGCCCATCACCATCCTCCCAGCCCAGCTAGGGATGGAGGCAGAAACAGGCACCCCTTCCTGCACCCCAAAACAGACACCAGGGTGTTCAGCAGGGGCTAATTTCAACACAGCCAACCAGGAGGACATAAGCTGATCCCAACCTGTGAGGAAGCCCCCAGGGAAGCTTAAAAGGAGTACACAAGAGAGGAGAGACATCAGAATGTGGACTAGCAGCAGCCCCCTGGACACCAGCTCTGGCTCTTAAGCTACAGCCATGACTAGTCAAAGCTTCTCCATGAGGGTGAAGAGCTTCTTGTTTCTAAGCTCTCCCAGTGCTGGAAAAAAGTACAAGCCCAAGAGCTCTGCCTTACCCACACTTCTTGGGAAGGGCAAAGAAAACCTGTAAAAAGAGGTGGAGAATAAATCTGCTAAACTGGGCTGAGTTAGATGCGATCAAAAGGTCTCAGCCAGCTCAGAAAATCTCCTGACCGACTTCACCTTCTGCAGAGCAGGTCCCAAGTGTACAGCCAGAGAAATGAACCCAGTCACATTTAGACCTCAGGTAGGAGCTCTGGGCACACTTCCCTAACTGAAGAGCACTTCCAAGGATGCACAGGCCTGAATCCCCACTTGAGTCACTCCTCCATTCCAAAGGGATATTCAACCTTTGCTGGGACGCAAGGGACTACTCACAGCAGTCAGTTGCCAGGAGGGGTATAGGGTAGCAGGGTGGGACCCTGCTCATCCCAGCCAAGGTCTATGCCTATCCCCCCACAGCATTCCCAAGAACAACCAATGCTCAATGTGATCACTGAAAATAAAGACCTTGGCTTTGAATGAGCCAAGAGCACCAAGAAGTTTCCAGAGAGACTATGGCACTACCATCATTTCAGAGAAATGCAGAGAGACCCTGCTCCACAGCTCACAGGAGGCAGAATCCCCTGAATTCTCCATGAAGGGATGACGAAACCTCTGCAGAGAGAAGGAAAACAGCTTGAAGCCAGCCCTGTTTTGAGCTTTCCTCTCGGTTGCAGACAAGCTGGTAGCCAAGGCAACCTCGCAGATGTGCAAGCAGCACAGCAAGACCTGCTCCCTCCGCTCAAGAAGGCAGCAGTTCACCGTGAACAGCCACTCCCAGGCCTGGGGACACAGGGAACACTCATCCTGTTGGGGAGTCTCGACAGAATTGGTCCCACCACCACATACTGTGTTTGAACCTGCCCAGGGAGATGCTTCCCAACCCAAACACGGCCTCCTAGGCCAAGGTGCAGACAGGCACCACTGCCACCACACCCGCAAGGCAGCGTAGCCAGAAAACGGTTTCTGCCATTTATTTCCTCTATTAATAGAAATTATTTCCTTTCATCCAGGGTTTCCACTGCCTGTTCGTACTAACCACCCATGCGGAAAAAAAAGACCAAAACAAAATGAAGGCAAAAAGGGGAAAAAAGGCCTCAAAATAATTTGTGTAGTTTGAGCATCATAAAGCAGGGCATATGGAAAATGATGAGTGTGAGCTGGATCTTGTGATCACAACGTTGCTCCAAGTGATTTGATGGTCACATTTCCCTCTGAGTGGAACAGGAGAGCGTGAATAATTAGATCAGCTGTTTTTAGTTCCTAGCAGCAAAAGAGAACCAAGAGGAGTCTTCTTGGCTCCCAAATAAAAATTTATTTCACTGCTACTCACAAGAGTTGAAGAAATAAAATAAGCCAAAGGGTTCTCTGTTTCAAACCTGCTTTTTTCAAAGTATGATGTACTCAAGACAAAGCCAAGTGGCTTCCAACGCCACCACTCTTCTCCGCTTTGATCAGCAGCGACAGAGTTCACACTGACATTTAAAACACTCGGGAGCAGAGTTACTAGCTCTTTTTGATGAATGAAGTGCTTCCTATGTCCTGGATATAGCACTTCAGGCTGCAGCAGACCCACGCAGCCACTGAGCATCCCTGCGCGTCAGCTCCACAGCCAAGAGATTTCCTGCAGCTCATCCCAGACAAGCAATGGGTGTTATCATGAAGAAGTCTGGGTTCAAGAAACCTTTAGAACCTGTCCCAAAGCAAATCCAGACTCTCAATGCTTTTGACGTTCCTCATCTTACCCTACAATTTCAGGATGAATCCAAGAGCTAATCCCTCCCTGGCAGAAAAGCCATGCTGCCTCGGGACTTTTAGCAGCTCCACTTTGGCAGAGGTGCCCCGTGGCACAAGTATGTACTTGGAAGAACACACAGGAAGCAGCAAGTCTTTCGTCAAGGTGAGACCTCACACAGGACACCGAGAGCTGCTAGGAATGGGAACAGCCAAGACTTAGCAGTAACCCTGGAGCAGGAACGGTTGCGAGACCAGCAGCGGCTCTCCCTGCAGCCACAAGAGAAGGAAGCGAAATGAAGCAGTGGGGAGCTGTAACACTATACGGAGGAAGTAAAAAATGAGATGGAGGAAACCCTTGATAGCAAGAGCCTAAATCCTGGCAGGAAGACGACTAGTGCTGCGCCAAACTCGGTTAGATTTATTCCATACAAGCCATAGGCACTACCCTCCAAATCCCAGCGCATCGCTGCCCTTGCCACAAGACTCCATCCAAGCCACACCTCCCTCCCCACCTGCCCCCGCCGAACTGAGGGGAGGCAGACAGCCACCAAACCCCGTAGTTTGACCCCAAAATTAGTGAGGGTGTGAGGGGGTGTTAAGCTCAAAGCCACGGAGGGAAGGGTCAGCGCCCGCCGCGGCCCTCACCGGTGGGACGGCCGAAGATCAGCGGCCGGTACCGCTGGAAGGCGGCGTCCAGAACGCTGCAGCCCGGCCCCACGGCCGAGCCGCCCGCCGCGGCGAAGCNNGGAGGCGGCACCGCCCGACAGCGGGGGGCCGGGCGGCCGCGAAATGGCAGCTCGGGCCCGCCCTCATGGCCTCCCCCGCGCTGCCCCCTCGTTCGACAGCCTCCCCCAGTTGTCCCCAGTCGCCGCGTTCTCTTCAAGTAAAGCCCCCAAACCCCTCCGGCTCCTCACGCAGGGTCATTTCTGCCCCACCCCCCCCGCCATGCTTCCTGCCGTCAGGGAGTCTCAGCAGCCTGCCTCGGGGTTTGAGGAGATTAATGGTTTAAAACACGTATTTCACCCGTGGAATCATGTAGTGTTTTGGGTTGGAAGGTATCTTAAAGACCATTTAATTCCACGCCCTGCCATTAACAGGGACACCTTCTACTAGCCCAGGTTGC
>VWZT01014510.1:350194-416067 GCA_013397055.1 Pachycephala philippinensis | reverse complement strand
GGCGGCGGCGGCGGCGGCCTGGGCGGCGGGCCGGGCCCCGGCGGCGGCCCCGAGCAGGAGGAGGATTATCGCTACGAGGTGCTGACGGCCGAGCAGATCCTGCAGCACATGGTGGAGTGCATCCGCGAGGTCAACGAGGTCATCCAGGTGCGGTCCCCCGGCACCGGGACTGGGGGAGAACGCACCGGGGAAGGGACGTGGGGGGTGGCGGGACGGGCCAGCGGCCTCCTGAGGGGTACCGGACCCGGCCCGTCCGCGGGCCAGGGCCTCACACACACCTGTCGGTACCTCCCGGGGCTGGAGGGGGCTCAACTCGATATCCCCCGACCCTGGAGGGGGGGAGGAAGGGCTCTTCTCGGTGCGCCCTGGGAGTGGAGGGGCTCCTCGTCATCCCGTTCTCCCGGGAGGCCCCTCGGGCCCGGCCAGGATCTCGCTTCCTGCCGTGGAATCGTCGGGAACGAGGCCTTTGGCACTGAAAGGGCTCCTCTTTCTTTGTGTGGTTGCGAGCTGGGGGCCGTAATCTATGTTTTTTCTTTTATTCTCCTCCGTCCTCATGGTGTTTGGCGGGGTGTAGCTTCTCCAGCTCCTTCGGTAACCCGCGGAGTCCATGGCAAGCCCTGGAATTCCAGGAGAGCCACCGCTCTGGTTTTGTTGCTGTCTCCCTTCCCTTCCCCCCCGCCACACACAGAGGTTGAACCTTGTGTTTATTTCCAGCACAGACCAGGAGGGGTACGAGCAATCCCTTCACAACCGTAACTTTTTTTACCCTCAGTTTTTAAGCGTGTCTCTTTAAAACTGAAATAGAGTTTGAAATAACATTTTCCCTCTTTAGATCGAAGTATCTAAGTCTTATATCTTGGCTCCTGAGCTCTTGGGGAAAAAAATTCAAGCCGCTGAAACGATTTAGCATCCCTTTCTAGATGTTCGTGGCAGGGTTTGGCTCCAGCTCACCATCAAGTTTCTGATGCAGTTCACTTTTCTTCAGGTGATGGGTTTTCTTTAGTTCCTGTTTACTTGCCATTATTCAGAGTAAATAGGAAGTGCTACCCTTTTCCAGTATGCCAACAGGAATAGCGTGAGAAATCTGTGGGTATTAAATATGGAGGGATCCAGTACCCGGAAAGCAGTTGTTTTGCTGGTTGTGTGTGTTGGTAAATCTCTTTAAACACGAGGTACCTCAGTGAATGCTTTTTCTCCAACTATCCTGTGCTCTGCAGTGGCTGTAACAGCAGCTTTAAAATGTTGCTTTATGTGCTATAAATCCCCTGTAGTTTACATGGAGCTTGATGCAAACAGCTGTAAAAGTATTTGTGTGCTAAATTAGTAAATGGCATTCCTTGAGTCAAATTAAAGTTTATAACTTTAATGATAGCATTGCCCATGTAAAGCTGAATAAAGGAGTCTGCCCGGATTAGCTGATTACCCTGCAGTTAAAGAAGATCTCATGGTTAAACAGGGATGTTTCTTTGCTCCCAGTTATTGATCCCGATATAGGGAGGGAAACAATTGGCAGGCAGACGTGCAAACAGTTGGGAACTTCAGGTTTTTACTCTTACAAATAGCCATTAAAATGGTGAGTCTTTGTTTAATGATTGAGATTGCAAAAGTCGTGGCCCTTACTGCTTGTATTGAACAGATTCTGACATATTCCTTATCTTTGCATAAGAAAAGTGGTGGAAAAGTTGCTGCCAGTGAGGAGTTGAGAGTGTTCCTGCTCCTGCATTTTCCAGACCCGACTGGTGGACTCGCCTGCATGTCCTTTGTGAACTAATTTGTTAGAGAAGGTCCTGATTGGTGGTCTGAGCGGATTTGCTCCCCCTTACACTGCCCTTAAAGCTGTTTGACTTGTGCTCGACCTGTGAGTTGCAGAACTAGTGGAGAGAAATGGATTTAAGTGACGAGCCCCTTGTTCTGTCCCTGTCCCCAGGGTGGCAGTGGGAGACCACCCCACAGACCCTCCCGTGGCTGCTCTCGTGCTCCAGTTGCTGTCTGGGGTTTGCAGTAGTTCCTCCTGGTTTAGCAGAGCAGGCACAAAGCCAGTCTGTTCAGAATGTCATGGGTAAATTTGGGACCCAAAACCAGCTTAGGCCCTGGAATGCATCAGAAGAGGGTAGGAAAACACTCAGTTGCCGTGGATGGCTGTTAAATGCCGGCTTCCTGCCGTGAGATTTCTGGGCTGTTCTGAGGTAAGTGGCCCGACTTCGGCTGATGCTTCAGGATTTGCTCATCCCCGCTCCTGTGGCTGCTGGTGAAATCTTCCAGCGCTCTGTTCTGTTTATTTCCTTGTGTTTGGCGCCCAACCAGGATTGCTGCTGCTGCTTTTCTGGTTCACTAAACCTTTTCTGGAGTCACATTGGCTCGGGATCCTGCTGCGGATCCTCAGTTGCTGAGCTGTGATTCACTTGTTCCAGTCAAGTACTGGATGGCTTCGGTCCCTGTGTGTCTGCCATGGGTTCTTGGTAGCAAGTAGTGATGATTGTGGTTACATTTTTGAGTGCTTTGAACTTACTTGTTCAAGGGAGGATGTAATGTACAGCCTGAAAACTTCAGCTGTAGATCTTGTGCTCTCTAATAAGTGATTTTTTTGATGATCAAGATATAAATGCAAGGTATAAATGGGATTTTATTTTGCAGCTGTACCAAAAGGAAAATGGAACAGGGAGCCACAGAGTATTTGCAAGGAGATATCTTGAGCCATGGCAGGTGTAACTCTATATTAAAACACTCAATTTGAGCAGTTACTAGCTGACAGGGCTATAGTTGAAGTGACTGAATTAAATTTATTCTCCCATCCATTTGGTCGTTTCCAAATACAAGCTGTGTAAGAAAAACATGAACTTTTCAGGGCAGGGATTTGATCTGATGGAGACTTTGCAGAAGTAGGAGCTAACTTGTGGCTAAGTTGCTGCTCACAGAGCCTGTGGTTCACCCCGTAGCGTGGAATGGGCTCTTGGAGACGTCTGCTCCGTGCCAAACTCTGCTATCACTTGGTCTCCCTAAGACCACTGAACGTCCAGTGAACCAGGCAGGTTTCAGAATGTCTCAAATATTCAGAATATTTTACACTTGCTCTTTCTTGTCTGAGCATAAGCAGGATTTCAGGTGTTTAATGGTGGTTTTTTCACAGTATTTGGCACTTATGCTCATAATCTGATTTGTCTCCGTGTGTCGCATGACAAGAATTCCCCTTGCTCTCTGAATGCAAAAATAGGGATATGAATAACCCCTTAACCTTGTGCTGTTGGTTGGCTGAGACTTGTAAACCTCAGAGTATTCCTCCCATCCTCTCCCTGTGATTAGGCGGAGCAGAGAGCCGTTTGCCATGGTATTTGGAATTTTAGTTGTCTAAGTAAACAGGCAGATTTCTGGTGGTTTTCCAGCCGCTGGCAGAATAACTTAGCAAAGGACTGTAAAAACCTAGACATAGAGGTGCTGTGGAACAAAAGGCTTCCTCTTCCCAAAGGCATTTTCCCACAGTTGAATGTCTTCCCCATATTCTTCCTCTCTGAACTTTTGTCCAAATAATCCACTGCCACTTCTTTTCTTTTTTTTTAATATCAGATTGCTATTTCCATTTTTGCTCTAGATTTTTTCTGAAAATAAACTTGAAAAATGTTTAGAATGGCATATTTATTTCTGCTCTGAGTAGAGCACATGATGTGTCTCTGTAGCCTGGCTTGGCCCAGTGTTCTCCTTGCCTTGTTGCAACCCTGTACAATTCCAGTACTTCCAGGCTGAATTAATTTCCCCTTTTTGCGTGCCTTTTTCTGGAGCATTCCAATGACCATATTCATTCTTCCTGGACTTTGTAATGGTGAGGTGTTGAAAATACTGGGGCGAAGCTCTGAGGTGGCAGAAGAAGGAGTTGAGCCTCTTGTTTTCTTTCCCCACCCCACAGCAGGGATCAGGATCCTGGATGTGGCTGGGTTTTGTGCCTGACCTGCTGTGTGATTGTGAGCATGTTGAGCTTCAGACCTGAGCTTTCTCTGGAAGGAGGTGGCATTACTGAATCCAACAAAACTTAGTCTAGCTCAAAAATACCTTTTCTTTTGATTAAAGGCTTTAATTTAGATTTTGTAGAGCAGACCAGATCAGGTGTAACACCAGAGCATTTGCAGCAAGTACAGGTTTCTCATTTACATGATGGAGCTGGGTGACTTCTTTGGAAGCAAGATTAGGTCTTTGCTGGTAGAAGTTTTGCCATTAAAATAAGCTCAAACCCCAGGCCACTCCGAAGTTAAAAAACCATGTTTGTTGAGGAATGGCTTTTCCCAGAGGCCCCTGGAGTTCCACAGCCCTGGTTAAATAGAGCTCTGTCACAGCAAGTGCAAACCCATTGTTACAGGAGGGGTCTTGTTAAACAGTGGCTTCACTTGCTTGGACAAAACATCCCGATTTCCAGGCGGAACTTAGGAAATCTTCCCAGTGCTGGTGTAATTCAGCATACTGCGGGCAGCACATTCCAAAGGTATTGTCCAAAACAGGGATGACTTGCCAGTGAGCAACAGGAATTGCTGCTTGTTGCACAGGGTCGTGCTTAAAGCTGTATTTAATGCTAGAGATGACATCTTGGAAATTCGGAGTGCTTGGAGCTGCCTGACAAGCATTAGGTGGGAGTCTGTGGGTGGAAGCACTCGAGGCTGGTGCTGCTTCCATCCGGGTCCGCTGGCAGCAAGAGGTGCATTTGCAAACCTCCTTGTGTGGTTACTTATTTGATAATAAAATTAATGTCGGGCCTAAATGTTATGATGCTGGGAGGAAATGCTTTGTTAAACCCCATGTTTCTGTCACGTGGTGTTTATAAGGTGTTTCATTATAGTAGGAATGCATTTAATATTTCCAAGGAATGGAATAAACTTAATTGTGACAAAGCATTTTTGGAATCTTGTATAAGCAATCCCTCCAAAACTTTTGGAAATGACATGGTGTCTGTTCCTGAGTGCCAAGACATGTAATTCTGAGTATAATAGAATTTTTTACAAAAAAATTACTTTAAATTTCAGCATTACCAGGTAGAGAAGTCTTGTTAAGTCTCCAGAGGAATTTCAACTTCATATTTAAATATGACCCATTTGCTTTGTGCTTTATGTTTCTGTTAGGCCAAATGCAAATCTCATGGTTGGCCACGTGTGAAAACATTTGATGCTGGTTGCTTTTGTCTCAACATAGTTTTCCCAAAATCACAGCAAGGCAGCGTTTTTCTCCTTGGGGCCTTGGGATGCAGATGGGGACTGGTGTGTATTGGGATGTTTTCAAAGTGAAACTGAAAACACTCGTTGTTTTTTAGCTACTTTTAAACCTTTGTTTCTGGAAAGCTAAAACTAAACAGTAAATACAGTTGTTGCTGTTCCCTGTGGGTTTAATTTCAGTGAGCAGGACCATTCCTGCTATGCAAAGTAGAAGGGCTCCTTCTGCTATAGATTAGAAGCTGTGCCACGGAGAAGTCAGAGTTGAGAGGGCAGTTGATGCGAAACAAGAGCTATTTCTGGGTGTTGAAACATCATTGAAAATGAAAACATGAGTTCCCCTTTTATACTTGTCCCAAACTCTGACCCCTTAGTTTTAACCTTGCACAAGTTCAAGTTTCTAGCAGCAAATAAACCCCAAAGCTCCAATACCCTTTGGAAATGTAGGGCAGTCCTATGTCTTTGGCACCTGTTGAATAGTTTTCAGTTTTCTATTTTGAAACTAATTTCTCTTCCCCTTTACTCCATGAATGAGACAAACATGAATATGGTTCTGTTGTTAGTATCAGGTGTGATAGTTGAAAGAAGTAATGGTTGATCTCCACACTGTGCTTATTTTAACAGCGAGTCAAGGTTTTCTTCCAGAATTTCTTTGTAGGAGCCTTTTTTTATCTGGAGAAGGTAGCAACGCATTTCTCTGCTTACGGAAGCTGGTCAACTGGGAAAAGAGTCTGGAATTTATCAGTAGCTGTGAAGGCTGGAAGTCCTCTCTACATAGCTCAGTCCTGAACTCACCTGTTCAGGGTCCTCCAGATTTTTGGTACTTCTGGAATTACTGGGATCTGAGTATTGTAAGTGATGTTTTTGTGGCTGGCTGCGCTGGATCCCTGACAATCACAAAGGATGTTTGGAGGCTTTTGGGTGCATACAAGCACATAATGCTGCTGAATTTCATCAAGTCATTTAGTAGCTGCAGCAACTGCAATGAAATTGCAGCCTTGTTTGTTGTAAAACACTTTGGGAGGGTTCGTAGTTGCTCAGTAATGCCAAATGGTGCATTTGAGCCCAGCCCGGAATACAGATGCCTGAGGTTTGGGAGAGGGCTGCTGGCTTTTTGTGGGATGTTGGTGCAGGAGGCTCTGAGGGGACAAAGCAGTCAGCTGGAGAAAAATCACTAGCAATTTGATAATGGAAATGCTGATAATATTTAAGCATCTTCACCATCCCGGGTGTTTGGTGTTGGGAGTGTTGGAAACCCTGAGCTTGGCCTGTATGGAGTTCCTTGCCTCACTCTTAGCTTTTGATCTTGAGCTGTGATGGAAACACTGTTTAAATAAATGCTTTGGAAACTGCCACCCAAGGCTTCCCTCAGTAGTTGTTTCAGGCGTAACTGAATTTATGCCTCACGAGTCTGTGCCTTTCCTGAATTTGGAGTGCCTGTGTAAGTGCAGAGGCTGTTGCAGGAGCGATCCCTTGTTTACGTGGTGTAGCAATGCCAGGTTGTTATTTCTGGTACTCAGAGCAGCTCACTGTGGTGAGGGTTTGGACCACAGTACGTATACAGCACTCAAACAGAACCATCGGCATCGAGTCTTTTCCTTGTTTTTAGACTGAGAACTTTTTCCAGATGTTGGGAATTGTTTCAGATCCAAAACTTGACGTAGATAGCTTTCGACAGCATCAAAGTCACTTGGAAGAAGTGAGTAAGCCCTTGTGAAAGTGTCTTGGGCAGTTGTGGTGCATTTTGGCATTGCCACCTGTTTTGCCTTGAGTTTTGGGCAACTTTTAGGGGCTGGTGGAGCACAAAGCTGGTAGGCATTGCCACTGCCTAGTGAAAAGGGAGAAACAAAGAATTGCCTTTGGAGGGACACGTGTCCCCCCCGCTGGTGTCCTCCCTCTGGAGAAGCATGGAGCCCAGACAGCTGGAGAGGAGCGCACAGCTTCTCTGTGGCCGTGTTATGGTGCCTCTCCTTGTTGCCAGGCTGTGGCACGTCTGTGTGATGGCAAAAGGTTGTGTCCTCTGCGGATGTGTTTGGGAGAGGAGCCAAATACAGCTGCTGGGGACAGGGCAGTAACTGAGAGCCCTGTGAGCAGGTGGCTCTTGGCTCTAATCTGGTAGTAGTTTGGTGTACAACCTACCTAAAACTGGGCTTCTTGGTCTTCTCCTGGTGGTTTCCACTGGTGCCCACTTGTTGGCATATTAAGACCCTTCTTCCCAGTTTTTCTAAAACATTCCTGGTTTTGTATCTTCCTTGGTTACAAACGTATATCCTAGAGCACCATGTGGCACCTCTTGTTTCCAGGGACAAGCAGTGCAAGGATCATGTCTTGGCCATCTGCTTCAAAATTAGGTCTTGTGGGAGAGTACTTGTGTCTGAAACATGAAGGTGTGAAAGGCTTCCTGGTCTGAGGGGAGGGAGGACTCTCCATGTGCTGTGACACCACAAATAGGCCTTTTCATGTGCATTTTAATTCACAACAGATGAAGCTTTCGTTGCTTTGCCATTTGAGGAATTTGGGACCTGGAGGGAGATATTCCCAATGTTTGAAATTAAAAGCTTGGATATTTGCTTATTGCCTTTGCAGCCCTTCTGAAAAATTATCTGTGATTGTTGCAGTAATTTCACCAGATGAGGGATGCAGACTCTAAACTCTGTTTCCCAGCAGATAATCAGGATAGAGTAGGAGCTCCTGCTCAAAGGGATTCTACATGGGCACAGTTAAAGTCCTCTCAAAGTGGAGAACACCCGGTAAAAATTTAGTAGAACCAGAAGAATCTGTATAATTGCACCTGAAAGCAGTCAAATGGCAAAATGACTGACTTCTTTGGATGTTAGTTCTAAGATTTTCTTTTTAAACTAATATTTACTATTCCTATTAAGGAGAAAGCCTGAAAAGACTTTCTTCCAAGGTAAAGAAATGAAAATTTGAAGTGATTCTGAAGGTTCCCACTTCCTGTCTGGCGTTAGTGCCTGGGTCAGCCTCTGAAGGAGCACGTCGGGCTCTGCCCTGTGGAGTATGTTTTTTTGCTGTTTTCTTCAGCAAAACTCTTCCAGAGCCCCCGACGAAGGAGCTGGTATTTGAACAATAGCCTTGTGTAAAAATCCCAGCAGGACATGGCTGTTTTTACTGTCCTGTGCTGCTTTGATGTGTGCGTGGACATGGTACTGTAGTGACAGTGCAGTGCTTCGCTCTGGGTCGCTTCTTCGGGGTTTGCCTTTGGTTTTCTTAATTGGGGCACTTGGGACAGCCTTGGTTGGCTTGAAACACCAACACACTTGAACCATTCTGGTGTTCGAGTGTCTGACACTCATCCCTGGTGGTGCTTTTTGGGATGTACAGACATGTGCACCCACAACAGAGCCATGCTTGTTTGGATATTGCTCTTGGACAATTCCCATTCCCCGACTGCTTGGATACAGCTGTTTGCAGGGCCATAGAATGCAGGGGATCGGGGAACTCTCCAGTTAAAAGTGTCTCCTCTGTGCTCTTCTTGCTCAGCCCTCTGACCCCATGAGCAGCTGCTTTGCTCCGGTTACCAGAAGTGATGGTGTTTGAATTGTTAACTCTGTCAGCAAAACAAATGGATGTGCACCCACACCTCAACATTTCTGTGGTCTGTTTTGTGTGCACATCTAGTTACAGATGCATATTTAACTTTGGAAAGAGCCCTGGAGAGTTTTTCAAAATTTTGATCCCCTCTGCAGCTGGTAACTCTGGGCTTGGTGTGTTCTCGTGCAACAAAACACGAATGCAATCAGCATTCCTTTGTCTGGCAGGTAGAAATGTGGAGAGGGATTAGAGGAAACCAGGAGGATTCACGTGAATAAACAGTCTCCTTTGGAATGAGCTTTCCTGTGTGGGAAGAAAAACTTAAGACTAAGTTAACTCCTAGTAATCTTTATCCTAGTCATCTAGGATCTGAGAAATAGGGAGTGAAAGGAATGGTGTGGAAAGAAGAGTGTGGGAGAGCCGTGTGTTGAGGTTGGATTCCACAGCAGGAGCTTGGAAGTGACAGAGCTTTATTGACCAATGTGTATTAAAACTAGGTTGAACAGCAGCTTTTTAATAAAAAGGGAGGAAGAGCAACATTCCGACTCTTAGTTACCAGCATAATTTTTCTTCTTGGAGCAAGTGTAAGGTGGAAGGTCCCTGGAGTAAAATCTCACCTAGTATGCATAGAGGAAAATAACTATAACACAAAATAAAAAATTCAATTAAAAAATTAACAATTTCTGTACGCTATGAAGATCTGATGAAATAATATGTCAGATGTCTTTGTTTTGATAGTTTGTAATACTTCTGCAATGACTGAAAGGCCATCTGAGCAAATTGAGGTGATATTCTTTGATTTATACACATTTTGGATATGCATTAGCTTGTTCTGTAATAACCAGTCTCTTTATGTGGTAATATGACATGCTTGAAATATCCTTATTTGTATTGTCAGTAGAGCTGAAATTGACGCTTCAAAAATGTGCACAAAAAACCATTTCTGGCTGGGATGATAACTGCTAGGAGGGGAACAGTGGAAGGACTTGGAGTTTTCTTTAGGGATGATGGATAGTGAAACTCTCTGGAGGGAGGGTGTTTGGGATCTGTGTCACTGTCGTGTGCTGTGGTGTAATTCCCTGCCGTCCCTTGCCAGGGTGTCTCTGCAGGCAGCACTGGGATTTGGAGGAGGCTGGGTGCCAGCCTGTTCAGTGCACTCAATTATTCACCAGTCATTAGTGTAATTATTCCTCTTGCTGCCCTGCACAGCAGTTACAAGGCAGGGCTGATTAGGTGGGTTTTTCCTCTTGCAGAAGCCCAGTGTCTTGATGACAGTAATATTTTAATGGGAGAGGAACAAGGGATATCCTTGTCAGCTAGTGCACAGTCCATCAAATATGAAATTGCACATCCAGGTTTGTTTCCCAATCCCTACCAAAAGGGAATAGAGATAGGGAATCTGCACTTACTAGCTGGTTTGACTCAACAGATGTAGAAACACTTGTGATTAAATGAGTGCAAGTCTGTGTAGATGGAAGTTTTCAAAGTCTTTAAACAAGAAAATGGTGAAAATACTGGAGGTTTCCTGTTCTCCCCCGCTGCTGTATGACTTGTGTTCTGCTATTTCTGTATCAGATCCCACCAGACTATTTTCTCTTTAACTCGAGGGAGCTCAGGTAGCTGGTTAAAAATACCTGCAGCAATTAGAGACTGCAGTTAGACTTTGAGGTATATCTTGTTGGGAACAAGAGCGAACAAGCGATTGCTGAACTCTTCATGCCTCCAGAATATCCTTTCTTCAAAGATGGCTTCTGCAGAGCCCTCGGAGGAAAAAGTTTTGGGGTGTAAACAGGCAAAATTACTTCTTGTAGCGGAAATCCCGGCTTATAAAATAACGTGTTGCCAGGGCTGTGTTTTGTTGGCTGTAAAACTAAGTAAGAATAAATGAGCAGAGTGTGGTAAATAAACTGCGAAGTCATCATTAAAAAATGATCCGAGCTAGAAGAGGCTTGTTGGGAAAAGAATGCTGGCAGGTTTTCTAAGTGCAGATGCAGGTTGTGCCAGCAGAACAAAGTGCTTTTGCAGGTAAAGCTGCTTTTTGCAGGGAAGTGGTACAAGCCACAACCACATCTGCGCTGGGGCTGCTGCCAGCGTCAAGATGCTGCCAAAGATTACATCCCCAAGCCACTGCTGCATTGGCAGTGGTTTCCTGGGCCTAAAGAGTTTCTTAAGATGGCTAAATTATCATTTTTTTTCTTGATTGAGACTCAGGCATAGGCATCACTAGAATGGATTTCCTGCCTGTTTGTCATGGTGACATTGGGTGTTTAAAACATATTTTGCCTGTGGTGGGGAGATGAAATCACCTCAAGGAATGTGTTTTTTTCTTTCCTAAAATACTGTGGTGTGTGGTGATGCTTCACTGAGATGGGAAAACTTCCTCTTTGCTCGAGTGAAGAGGGAATGGGTCATAAAAGTGTTCCTTTGAAGAAGGGACAAAATCAGAAGCAATGAGGGACAGAGAACTGAAGAAAAGTACCAAGTGCTCACTGCACTGGGACCTGGAGGAGAAAAAGAAGATAGAAGAATGTTAAGGATTTATTTTTCTCCAAAAATGGTCATGTAAATTGCCCCGGCTAAAAATTCTTGTGCCAAGCACATGTTTCTCATCAGTCACTCTGTCGCTGAAGGGGTTAACACTTACATGCCACCAGTGTCTATGTATCCAAATATTTTTGAAGTAACCTGGGCATTGCCATGAGAGAAGTTATTCATTGGGATGGCTTTTGTTTACTTACCATGGTAGATCTTTAACTTGCAGGGGTTTGTGGGTGCCACCTCATTGTGCTCATGGAAGCAGTTACCATCCCTTACCATTTTCTTCTTCCTGTCTGTCTATTTGTTGGAAAATGTTAATTATAATGTTCTGAACTGGAAGTCAGGGTTCAGGACAGGCTGCACAGGCATGTTACTGTGAGATTTTTGCATAGTGAGTTATTTCCCCCAAGTACCTGTGAGTCTGAGGACTCTCTGGGGATAAAGCTCTGTTCACAGTCAGGTTATCCTGTGATTTTTAGGAATCAATTTTTAGGTTGTCTTGAGGTGATACAGAGTTCGGCTGGATTATATCTTCTGTATTAAACAGCTTGTGTCTTTGTGCCGAAGCACCCTGTGATAGGTGTTCTCCAGCAGTGCCCAGTAACAAAAGCAGGTGAGAGGCAGATCACCCAAAACCTGAGACGTAACCAGCACTGTTTGAGAGACACCTTTATGTCGAACAGCCTTGGGGGCTGATCCTCTGCTAGCACACTGTCTAAAGAGGGGACACCCTTAAATCATCATCTGGAAGGACAATCTGAGAGCCCTTTGCTGAGAACTTATAAAAGTTAACACAGAAAATTAGCGAGTTGTTTTCATGGCACACGTTTGAGCCTACAGACAGACCTGCTGTGGAAACAGTGTGTGGAAAAAAAATCCACAAGTTATTGGGAATTTACCCTTCCTGGTATAACTGTGATGCTGAGTATTAGAAAAATACCTTCATCCTCCCAGAGTTTCTTCTAAACATTTCAAGTATTCCATGGTACCATTATTTCTTCAAGTCGCTTCTGATACTTCTTCCACTGATCTGCTCATAGCAGCCTCCTAACACTGCCATGGACTGGGTGGTGCCTTTGAATGTGCTTAAAGAAGCAAAAGCAAAGTTCTGTTGTCCTAAAGGTGTGCAAAATCCATGAAGTGCTGAGTACGGTTAACTGGGAAATCATTCACTGGCCAGAGCTGAGGTGCCTGTTCCTTACGCTGCATGAGCTGCTGGAAGCAGGAGCCAGCAAAGCCAGCAGTTTTCCTCTCTGGAGCAACAGTGCCAGTCTCCTACAGATTTATAAATCCCAGGATGTGGGTACAGCCCTCTGGGTGCCTCTGGCTCTGGGCCAGCGCACAATGTGGTGAAAGAACCGAGTCAATGTACTGGTATATATTGGAGTGAGGGAAAAGAGCAGGGAGAGCTTTTTTGAGACTCCAGAAGACTTGTACAAAATGATTTAAAGGAAGAAAGCAGATGTACAGTTCATCTTTCAGCTTTATTCCTTTAACATCCATTTCTGCCTGCAAACAGGACAGTTTCTGGAGCTCACATCAGCAGACCTTTCCCAGAAAAACACAGTTCATTCAGGAGTTGAGTCACTGAAGACAGCATTCCCATGAAACCCAAATGTGGTGCTTTGGGTTGTTTCCTTTTATCAGCTTGATGGGTAGCTGACCTGACATATGCCACTTCCAGTCTTTCCAACATTGGCTAATAAAAGGCCTTAAAAAAAAGTATATTTCTGTCAGGCTCACGTGGTTATGTTGAGGACACTTGGTAGTAGGTATTGGCAGTATTCCCACAGTTTACTATCAAAATCTGATACTTAGGAGTCCAGGTGAATACAGCCCCCAGACACTGGGATGAAGAGGGTGAGGGCTTGTTCTTTGTAGCTGGTGGGATAATGGAGAAAAAACATGGGACCTTCGGCTGTACCTGGCATCAAAGTATGTCCCAATATGCTTTACAGTCTTTGGGAAAAGAAGATTTGGGGGTCTGTTGATAGGGGAAGACCCAGCTTTAACGTGCCTGACACATGGCTCTTGGCAGACTGAGACAAACAGATTTCTTGGAAGCAAGTCCCTGTTGTCCAGGTCGTATCAGCTCAGCTGTCTGGTGACACAGTGATCCTGTCTGTGTTAAAATAAACCAGAGACCCCCTTCACCCAGTCAGTCCCTGTGTTTGGTCACTCGTGTTCCCATCACTTACTAGCTGGTGGCAAGTCCGGGAGCCAGTGCTTGTGTGAGCTTGTGTTGCTGCTGAATAAATATTTTCTGAGCTGGTCTGGTCTTGCC
The DNA here is from genome assembly GCA_013397055.1 of Pachycephala philippinensis. Taxonomy (NCBI): domain Eukaryota; kingdom Metazoa; phylum Chordata; class Aves; order Passeriformes; genus Pachycephala; species Pachycephala philippinensis. The sequence continues at coordinate 402,507 of VWZT01014510.1, read as the reverse complement.
CAGTTACTGCCCTATTTCAGGTTAAAATCATAATCCAAGTAGCTGTCACTTCATCTCATAGGCAAAAATAGAGCTGGTGCACAGCTAAGCTGTTCTGGGTGTCTAGAGTCTTCCTCGGCCTCTCTGGAATCTTGTGCAGGGGGAGAAATTTCTGACCTATGCTCTTGGGCCAAGCCATGGTGTTTTGGTACTTACTGCCAGTCACTTCCTTCATTCAGTATCATTTATTTCCGTGGCAAAACGTGCTTTTGCTTTCCTCTTGAAGCAACACCGTGTATTTTAGTCAAGCCAGGCATTAGTGAGTTGCTACCTTGGTCTGAGACAAGAATTGAAACTGCCCCCCCGTGTAGTCTTCCAGAGACTGTGTAGAACTGAAAGTGATGATGTTCTTTCTGCCTTAGGAATGCTTGTGATCTGGAGAAAACCCAAGTTTTTCTGTCTGAGGGTGCTGGATACATTTGTGATCCATGTGTGAGATCATTGCAGGAGCTATGTGGTGGGTCTAAGCTTAAGTGTGATGGGGTGAGAATGTCGATAGGATTGGGGTCATGTTGGATAGAAGAGGAAAAATGAAGCCTGGAGGTCTGGAAGAACAGTGGTGTCAAGAGGGAAGAGGGCTCAGATATACGTTGTGGACGCTGGTTGTGGGAGTGGTGTTCTATTGACAAGCAGGGAAGGTGACCATGTGTCCTTCGTGATGGGGACACAGAGGTCTGTTGTTGATTTCCTAAATATCCATTTCTGTTTCATGGACTCTCATCCTATCAGAGCAACTCTGTGGCACTGGATGTTGACTGAAGGTTTGACTTGAGGGGGAAATTGGTGATTACCAGGGACTTGGAGTTTACCTGGATGAACCCACAGGCCCTTTACATCCATGGTAGCCGAAACTTGCGGGGTTTTCCTCTCACCTCGTACCCAGCCTGGCTGCAACGCTGGGGGCTGTTTGCTTCCTCCACAGCGGGAGGGGAGATATTACGGAGCTGCTGAAATAGTAAACTGGAAGAATTATATGGAAATGATGCCATCACCTTCTCCTACTCTTTCAAGGCAAGTCTTTGCAAATCCTTGAGTGGGAGGCACTGGGTTGAATAAAGCCGCTGTGCAGCGTACTCCGGCACCCATGTGCTCCCACTCCGGTGCTCAGCACGGCAGCTGCAGTCGCTCAGCGGAGACTCCGGAAACCAGAGCTGGGGCTCGTGTTGCCTACCCAGCTTTGCTGAGCTTTCCTTCGTACGTTGGGATTTCTTGTGCTGGGAGACACCAAGGATGAGAGAAATCTTATGGGTGATGCTGCTGTTGTGGGCAGTAAAACATCAGCTCAGGACCTGTGGGTCCTTCCTCTTTAAAGGATGGACTTTATACTCCAGAACTACAGCAAAAGGAAGTAGAAACCAAAGTGTTCTTCAGATTAAAAGTATAAAATAAGACTTAACATCTCTCTGTGTCCTATCATCAAACCCTAGCTGAAATGCTGGAAGAGGCCTTCCCTGGTTGTTTTTAATTTGTGTTGGGCTGATGGTGGAGCTTCTGCAGTCTTCTGAGAGCAGCAGGGCGAATCCATGCCATCTTCTTTTATTTAGAAGTATTAGAGTGTGAATTCAGTTTTTGCATTTCCAAATCTGCTAATTCATCCTGGAATTGTTGCTTTAGTGTTTTTCCTTCTGATTTTAAAAGCTCTGTTAGACAATGGCTCTTCGTTACAGCTCCTAATCATTAACCTGAAAGCTTTCCAAAAGGCTCTGAGAAAATGTAAAGCAGCTGACTGCTTCATTTCTGTCTCTTGAACCAATTAACTGAAGTAATAGAGTTTTCGCCGAAGTTGCTTTTTATTATCTTACCCTGCTAGAAGAACGTATGTTCATCAGAGCTGGAAGCAGTCAGTAAAGTGCAGGTAAGTTACTACAAACTGAGATCATCAGATCAAGCTGCCATTTGGTGCCATCATGTAATGGTACTAATTCAGTAACTCCGTAAAACTTAATTTTCAGGATTAGGAGATGATGTGTGAAGGGAAGTTAATGAGATGAAGAAAGATGTAGGGAGCTAAGGAGATGATCGGTGTCCAAGTCAAAGGCTCTGTATGTGTTAATGGGGAGTTACAGTGAGGTGGCAAATGCCACATGGAGGACAGCAGATGACAGCAGTCACAGGGAGTAGTCTGGCTTCTTGTGGAGTTGTTCCGAAATGGCAGGGAACTGGTACGTTTTCAGGTGGTTTAGAGTTCTAACTCAAGTCTTCTAATATGGCTCCAGTAGTATGTAAGATGCAAAGAGCATCCCCTCAGTGGGGTACAGAGAATGAGCAGTACTGATGTTGTTATTATCTCTAATGGGAAGATGAGAAGTATCTGAGATCCACCAGCGTGTTGTGCTGTCCCTGTGAACCCAGAAATGGCAATGGCAGAAATGTCCCGTGGTGTGATTCTCTCCCAGACCCCAGGGGATGGCAGAGCATGGATGGGTTGGCACATTGATCGCTTTAGCTGCTGTCCTCTTCTCGCAGCAGCCCTCTCATGTTCTGGCTGTAATTGAGCCAGGGAATATTAGATTACACGGAAGTTTTCCAGCAGCTTCTCGGAGTGCTCAGTTGGTGGTGGTTAAAAACTAGCAAGTTTGAGATCATATCCTGGAAGTACTCAACGCTTGGATCTATCTCATCTTCTGTGCTGGCTTCCTAGGAATTTTATTAAGCTGCTAGAAATGAGGTTTTGTGCTTGTAAGATTTCCTGTAATTGTCTCCTGGAAGAATGGATGTGAATGGATCTCCACAAATGAAGGTCACTCAGTGCACTTGCAGGACAGTACAAACCTTTTGCTAACAGTTATACTGTGATGTGTTTTAGCAGGTTAAAAGCTGATTTAAGACACTTTCTAGCTGTATCTTTATATCTGGGATTATTTGTGTGGGGCTGGGAGAGGTGCAGGTAAAGAGCAGAGGGTTCAAGTGGAGCAGATACCAGGTTATTGCAAAATTTTGGGCTTGTGCCCCTTGGTTATTACGTGATGAAGCAGCTCTTTGGTGCCTGGTGTGTGGTGTTGGTGACAGTCTCTCATGGTGGGGTTGCTCCTCCTCTCCCTGCTGCCGTAAAACGTGACCTGTGGGTTATTTATCGTTATTTATCAGCGCTTCTCCCGTGGCACGGTGTGCATGTGACAAGCCCTGGAGATGCTGGGCAGCGGGCCTTTCCACTTGGTGCTCTACTATTGCAAACCCTGGGGGTTTGGCTGGTTAAATATTTACAGTGGTGGTGTGACGGCTGTCCCCAGGTGCCACTTCACTGGAGCAGATGTTTGTGCTGCTTGGCTTCAGACCAGCGTTCGCTTGTGATGGCTCTTGGCTCTACCAAGCCAAACCCTCAGTCTTGTCAGCTGATGTGAAACCATCGGTTTCCTTCTGCTGGGGAGCGTAAACCCGATCTTGTGTCCCCATGGAATACAGCAGTGGACATTGCTGAGGTTTGAACCCTGTACAGAGTTCTGAAGCTTGGGCAAAGCCAGAGTTTCTGGCTTGAATACGTAAGTGCAGAGCAGTTGTGTAGAAAACGCAACTGGAAGTGGCATCAAACCCTTATTGCTGTAAAAAAAAGCCTCTGTTATTGGGATGGAGATGCTGCAGTTGGGATGAAAACTTGTGGCATGCAGAAGCTGCCATGGGTAGAAAACAAAACCAGCCATGACATGGAAAGAAACAAAACAAAGAATTTATCAATATTGTGTCTCCGGGAGGTGGGAAAGGATTTTGCTGGAGAACTGAGCTTAAGTTGTTCTTAAATGATTTTTATTTGCAGTAAATGGTGAAACTGAACCAGGAGCTGACTCCCAGCATGTGAGGAGAAGCTGAACTGTAAAATGTGCTTTTCTTGGTAATAACATCAGGAATTAACCATGCAGCTCTTCCTGATGGATGGAAATGTGAATGGATCAAGTGCTCCCAACTGTTATTCAGCAATTGTGCTGCTTGGAAATTCTGATTCAAGCTAATGTTCTAATAATATTTAATTTATAATTCATTTATGCATTTAAGTGCATCCAGATTCTTCCTTCCGATTCATACTTTCTTATTTTGACAGCAAAAAGAATTCTAACTCTTATCACCGATGAAGCTTCCAGTTGAATTAAATTCTATTAAATTAAGGAGTTTTATTTGAATTAATAATGCTTCTTTGGCGAAGTCCAGACCTTTGTAGGGCTTCCTATTGCTGTATCTCCTGCTTGCATTGGTGTGCTGGAGCATGGCAACATAGATAAGGACAGTAAATGTAAATACCTCCAGTGAAAAGCTGTGGTGGAGTGGAATTTGTTTGAAGCATATGTGGGACNTGAAGGACTGAGGGTGTTTCTCTCTGGGCAGAGCTTTATTCGGAATGTTTTGTTAGGGAATCTTTTGAAGTGCCCGGAGAATTTCAACAAAATGGCTGCTTTCCTCGGGTTTGTTCCTATCTGGATATCAACAGGCTCGCTGCCCTCAGCTCCAGGCAATCCGCCTCGGCTCCGACATGTAAAATTTAATAGGAGGCTGCTGTAAGTGAGATCTGCTGTTTCAGCTTTCATCAGACCGCGTTTGGAGGAGAATGTGTTGGCTGTTCCGTTGCTCGCCGTCCGTCCCTGGCTGCTTTCCGTAGGAAAATTCACCTTTGTAAACAGAAAATAGCCTTAATAGGAGCGCACTCTCTCAGCCTCGTCAGTAATCCCATCTGAGCGGCAGCGGAGCCTGTTCATAACTAATCTGCGTGGTGTCAGTCGTAGGAGATAATCCTGTGTGCCAAATGAGGAGGCAGAACAGTGCCTGTGACTTCCCAGTGCTGTGCAACCCAGTATTTGGATATTCCATTAATTTTTGCAGCATGAGTGTCCAAAGCGATGGCTGAGGGTTGGTAAAGGCTGGAGTAGAAGTGGTGTTGAAATACCACATTATTTTGGTGGTGTTGTGACCCTGTGTGCCCGAGGTACAGGACACAGCTCTCGCTGGGGTGGGTGCTGTGGCTGACTCCTCCGACACTGCTCCGGAGTAATTGGGAGGGAAGTGTGTGCATGTGAGCTATTCCCATGGAGCAGCTGTTCCATGATGGTGTGCCTGGGCTTAGACTGGAACAGTCAGTCCTTCATGCCAGAACTTTGGGCATTTGTATTTAACTCTGGTTTGCCCCTGAGCTGCTTCCCTCCCAGTCTTCCGTGCTCCTGTGTGCTGCCAGCTCGGATTGTATCCCTGTCCAGGGATGAGCAAGGGCAGGGCTGTGTTAATCCTTGCCTTCTGTATCAGGGAAGCAGCCAGGGGAGGTTTGAATGCTACATCTGGGATGTGGCAGGCAGTGAAAGCAGGCAGCCCAGCTATTTCTGGTGGGAGCTTGTCATGCTGCTGGCGTTTCCTTTCTTTTTTACATGTTCAGCCAACAGTGCTGGAGGAAGCTGGAGCCCAGCAAGCCAGGAGAAGGTGATAGTACACCGAGTCAACAGTATAATCCTAAATAATGTCCAGTTTTGTACCCTGACCTCGCAGTGCTGGGATACCTGGGGGCTCTGACCTAGGGAAACGTTCAGAAAACCTCAATGCCTGTGTGTTGGGAAAATGGGGAAGCCACAGATGAAACTCCCTTGTCCTTTCCAACCACATGTCCTTTGGGGAGTGGTGTTCGCTGGATCAGCCTTGTTCTATTTAATAATCACTGCAGACCGTTCAAGTTTCTTATCCATGTACCATAAGTTTTCCTTCAGTGCAGGGGAAACCTTCTGGCTTTTTAAAAAGTCAGCCAGAGACCACTACCTCCACTGCCTCTTAGCCTATTAAGCGATTAATAGGTATTCCCAGAAGCCTTAATAAGTGGCCAAGTGGGCTGCTGTGGCAGAAGGTAGGACAAGACTTCTGGCTGATTTTAATTAAAGCTTTCTCAATGCCTTTGCTTGAGAAATGAAGAAAACTGTTTTTCTGAACATCTGGCGGATCTCTGGGCTGAGTGAAGACTCCTTGTGTTGAAGAGCTGTGTGCTTGGCTGTCTGAAACTCCTAACTGGAGAATTACAGGGGCTGGTATCATAACCAAGATAATCTAGAGATAAGATTGGTTTATTTACTAAGGTATATTTTCATCTTTGATTAAATTGCTCTAGGAATTGTGTCTAAGTGAGCTTTTAAGAGCTCCTTTAGATGCTGCTACATAGTACAGATAGAGTTACAGAAATGGATGTTGTGGAGACCCAAATACAAAATAACCTGGAAAGATCAGAAACTAAACCCCAAAAGAAGCTGTTGGAAGAGCCTTTTGGTGAAGGAGACCCTTAAATTCCCATAGAGCTTCTTGTTGGCAGGACTGACTTGAAAGAGCTGAGCTGCTTGCTCCCCTGTGCAGGGCTGGATGAGGGAGGGATGCTGTCGGAGAGCTGGTGACATGTGGTTGTCAGCCAGGCACCTCGCGTTGCTGCAGGGAAGAGCTTGGATTCCTGTCACCTGGGAAGACTGGTTCAGATATGGACCAGAACCACCTTGTCACCTTGCAGTGTTAGGCAATACCTATTTCTGGTATCTTCTGCCCCATACTGTGTAGATCTGCTGTCCCAGATGTTTATGGGGCTCCACAGGGACTGGATCAGGGATCTGGTCTAACCTTTCTGAAGCTGCTTTGGTTCTCATGGGCTTTTTAAGCTGGAAAAAATTTCTTAGTTCAGCCTTAAACAATCTGTGCTGGCATTAATAAGAGTCAGAACACGCTGTAGAAGGAGCGGAGTGTCACTTTTCATAGTATAAACCCACAAGATTGGTTCTTTGTGCTTATTACACTGTCACCCAAGGGCTTTATTTCAGTGAAGGGTTTGTTGGTGTTGGTGGTGAAAGAGGCTGTCCTGCTTTCCCCTTGTGCTAATGCAGCTGTTTGTGTGGTCAGGCAATCAAATAGATTGGAGAACTGATTCCACGAAAAAAATAACCTAAAGGAAAAGAGAAGATCAGTTTCTGAGCCAGTGTTTGCAGCATAAAATGGCTGTAGTGGTATGGACTGGTGAGGGCAGGACACGCAGGGATGGGGTGGGATCGCTGCTGTGGGTGACAGCATTGGCTTTTGGCACATCAAGTTGTGGCTGTAGCTCCAGGGCTCAGGAAATCACATTGCTGGTTTATGTCCTACTTTTCAACAGCTTCAGAGCGTCCATTGAACATTGGCCCTGAGGCAAACTTCCGTTTTGGTGTCAAATGGCAAAGTACACACAGCCGCTCTCAGGGTGCTGCTCTTGTCTCCTTTGCATGTAAATGGTCCTAAAACTGAGCCCAGAGAGTGGATTTGGGGAGCAAAAACGTGGTTCTGGGGTGTAGCAGAAGCCATATGGTCTGGTGTGTTTCTCATGTAATCAAACTCTTGGCTGATGATACAGATTTAATTGGAAGAAAAACTTGTACACAAGTGAAAACCAGCTCTTCTGTTCCATCTTCTTTCTGACCTTTCTAGGCTGTATTTCTTTCCTTAGCTGTACAGCTCCATGAGTGTTTTCTGGATGCCATGGTGCTTCAGGAATGTCTGGGGTCTCCCAAGGACTTTGTCGTCTTACACTGGCAGCCAGCTGTGTTCTGGGAGAGTTTTCAGCCCAAGTGTTTTGATGGTCAGGGCTGGAATATTCTTGCTCTGCAGGTGCTGTGGAGGTTGTGGCAAAAATGGGTATTATGGGTGGAAACCAGCCCTTCTTGCATTTTACAGACATCCTGGAACTGCATTGTCTGGGCATGCTGGATGTGGAGATGTTGGCACTGTGGTAGCTGTAATTAATCTGGTCCTTAAATCTTCAACCAAATCCTCATTTTATATAAATGCTTGAATTTAGAAAGTGGTTTTTTTTTTTCCTTTTAAATTTGTCAAGTCCAGCTATTTCCCAGTCCATGCCAGTAAACATGTATTGTCTGAACAGATGATATCAGACACCCTGATTTTTCCCTTTGCCTATTCAAAGCTCTGCTTGGTGTTCTTACTCCAGCTTGATTACTCAATTATTGATTGTTTTTCTCTTCTTTCTCCAGAATCCAGCGACTATCACTCGAATACTGCTTAGCCATTTCAACTGGGATAAGGAGAAGCTGATGGAGAGGTAAGCAGCCACCTCAGCATGCAACCACCTCATGCCCGAGAGCTGGAAAAAAATGTTTGTTCCTGGATTAATTGGGGATGGATGAATGAATGCACGGTGTGTGGCAGGAGAATCTTCTGTGTAAGCTCTAAATGTTCCCCCCTTCCCAGCTAAGGGTGACTCGTGAGTCCTTGTTTTAATATTACTGATGCCTGTTAGAAGTTGTGGAAGTTAAGTTGCACATTGGAAAGAGGGATTTCCAGTTTGAACACGTGCAGGCACAGCGTTTGCCCAGGCTTTGGAAAAAAGCAAGCAGGAGCAGGTTCTTGTTATCTAGCAACTGTTTTGGATTTGGGTTTAGCTGCTCTTGCCTGTCATGCTGGCATGTGTATTCCTGACATGTTTATTCACTGGTCTGGCCAAGGCTAAATTGTTCCTGACTGATAATGGTCCTGCCTTGTCTTCATCTCCGCAGCTCCAGGTTTTCTTCAGTGTGTAAATAATGGCTTGAATTCTGCCTCTCCCTTCCCCTCAGAGCAGAGTGTTTTATGGTTATTTCCCATCTCTGATTCCTAGCTCTTGGAATGTTGCTTAGTAGAGGTACTTTTCAGGGTTTTTTTGTGCAGTGGGGACCAAATCCAGCTGCATTTGGTTCATTCCAATTGCGCTATTGGTGTTGAAGAGAGTTGAGGGAGCTGGAGAATTTAATTTACTTTAGAAACTGGGAGGAGAATTAATCTTGACCAAAAGGAGCAGTAAAGGCTGTACAGGGACTTGCTGGTTGTTGTGGTCTCTGCTGGTCTTAAAGGTGTGAAGTGACCAGTGGGTGGGTGTGGAGGGCCTGGCAGGATCATTGGTTTGACTTTCTCTTAATTACTATTTCCTTTGCCAGATGATCAGGGTATGGGAAGATGAGACATGGTTGGTAAACCAGGAGCAGTTGTTGGTGCTCTTGTGAATTGATAAATGTCCCTTCACTGAGCCTGGGGTGAGCCCCTGCAGTTTGGTACTCTGTCACCCAGGGAAAGAGGATCAAAGGTTTTCACATTGCTAGTAATTATTTTGGAGTACAAGTATTTCTGCTGTCCTTGGCTAATAGATTTAGGACATCTTTAGCCCCCTTTGTGTAATATTTTTGGTTAGTGATGGTGCTCAGGTATCTCTTATGTTTTGTTTAACCTAGATTTTTTTTCCTGAAGTGATTGTATTTTTTTACAGCTTTCTAGTCCTTATTTTCCTGAGATTGACCTCTTTTAGTTAATGCTGGAAGTCTGAAAGCTTTGTGTTACAAATATAGCCACTATTTAACTCTGACTACAGCTGTTTAGCATTCTGATTTAATTCCTGCTCTGCAACATGTCTGTTCACTTGGTGTTTGAGTTTCTTGGGCTGGTTCTCTTGGTCAGGGTAAAGTTCACTCTCCTTGGCCGTCTCTCTCTCCCTGTGAGATACCTCTGCACAAGTGCACTGAGAAGCCATCCATTTGTACAGTAGGTTTTGTCCCTTGTCGTTGAAAGCTTGTTTAGGGCTGCCATCTATTTAAAAATAAAAATTGGGCTGTGGTTTTGTTTTTGTTTTTTTTTCCAAGGGAGGTGCCAGCTAGGTCGATGTGAGCTATTATTGTTAAGGCTTTTGCAGTGTAAGTACACGTTATATTTACAAATCCACAGGTAAACATATTCATTAAAATACTTAACTCAGCAGGATTACCCCTGTGAGTAATAGAATACATAACTTGCTTTTGCAGACCTGTTGCACACTGGTCCCAGTCTTCGTGATTATTGATGTCCTTTTGTATTAGAAAAACACCAAAACATCATCTCTCGAGTGCCTGGTGCTGCCTTCTGTCGCTTCTGCACCAAATAACTTCCATGAAATCCTTTGGAGTGCTCAGCTGTGTTAAAACAGGAGCGGGAAGGTGGGAAAGAGGCTGAGAGCAGGCTCTTTGTGTTCAAGAGGGTTTGGTCATTGCTGTGGTGATAGGAGAGGATTAAGGAGAAAAAAACCCAAAATATACATTTTGCTTGAACGTTCCTGTTGTTTTATGGTGTATGTTTGCAGTTCCTAATCAGTGCCTGTTTCCCTTAGCTCACGGTGAGTCAGCACGACCTCCCAGCAGCCTTATCAGACCTGGCCTGGAGGAAAGCACTTCAACCAAGTGGCTTCTCTTTTTTTGATAAGTGGGGAGGTCTGAGCTTGTGACCTGAAAACTTCTCTGTTGTCCCCACTTGTTTTTAGCCTTGTTACGCCTGTTTTTAATGAGCAGGTTGTTTTGTCTGTGCCAGCTTTGTCATGGAGTAATTGCACAGTGGTGTTGAGAGGGCAGATGTGCTGCAGGTATTTATTCCTCTTACAGTAAAGTAATAACAGCCACAATTGAAAACCTGCCCTCTCCCACTGGTGAAACACTAATTGCTTGTGTGCAAAAGCAAAACTGGGGGCTTGGGGTGGATTTGTTTGTAGGATGGAAATGAGGACTGGAGGAAATATTAGTTCAGCCTCTGATATGCTGCATGTGTTTAGGAGAATAAAGATGTCAGATATTATTTTCCTGTGTCTTGTAAGCTTGATTCATAGGGACAGGAGAGCAGCAGGTGCAGAATGACCAAATCACCTCAGAAACAAGTGAAGAAAGTGCTTTAGCTTGAACTTTACCTTGATTACCTTGCAATTTTACTATGGCTGATGGTGTCCTCTCCTGAGGGGAATCTGGGAAGGAACCTCTGTGTGATGAAGAGGTTAAAATGCAGCTCTCCTGCTTTTTGTGCCTTCCCCTGGTCATTTTGTTATGGGAAAAGTGTCTCAGCATGTCCCCAAGGCCTGATTTAATCCCTGGAGGCACAGCCAGAGGTACAGCAGTCCCTTGTAGCTGCTTATCTTGGTGGCCACATGTCCCTGTTCCCTCTGAGCGGAGGAGGGATGTCAGGAATGCCCAGATTGCCTATTCTCCAGGACCTGGCTGCCTGCTTTCCTTGGAACAAATAAATGCTTTACACTCTTCAGCAGAGGTTGAACAGGTGAAAAATGGTGCATGGCAGGAGTTTTGATGTGGAGATATCTTTTACTGCGAGTATATTGCTGCACTGACACTCACAAATGCTCTTCCATGGAAGTGAATATCCCAAAGTGTGTACTGGAAGCAATTTTTTTCCGTGAAAAGGCTTTTTATCTTTGATACTCCCATGGGTAGGATTTGATTATGTCTGGAAAATGGCGATTAGGCAGTTACAAACAGCAGGAGGGAATTTTGAGGAGATAAAGGAGCTGACAGCTTGATCCCTCTGCCAAAAAGACTTGGTACTGTTATAGGTTTGGTCTTGGTAAGCAGAAACACTTGAAAATAATGGACAAACACTGGTTTGTCCATTCATTTTAAAATAGCAGAAAACCCCCCAACTTTGGGATGAAGCAAATGAACTTTGAAGAATTAATAGAAGAAATTCTCATGTGCCAGAAGTGCTGGAATTACTCAATATCTGCATTGTGAAGGGAAAGGAGGGCAGAGGATTTAAAGGGCTGTTTAAGGTGCTGTGCTTCTCCCTGGGGTGAAAATAAGGATGGAGGTACCAGAACCAACCCTTTAATAGAGTGTATTTGAGGAAAAATCATAATTCTTGGAGTTGTGAAGGAGAGGAGGGATACTGGCATGGAGGAGCTCTGGAGAAATGTAGCCATCTTTTGTGATGCATTAGGTGAGACTTGCAGAACTCCGGTGAAATTGTATGAGATTAGGGTCAGATCTGGACTGGGATTGCATGTGTTTTGGCTTCTCGGATTCAAGAAGGATGAATGGAGATGGAAATTGGTGGTGGAGAAGGTTTGCTGGCCGGGGGAGTCAGCAAATGTCACATGGAGCTCACCTGCTGTGGGAGGGAAGGGTGTTAGAGCTGCTGCCTGGGAGTCCTTTGACCAAAGAACATGGGAAGGGCAAAGGGAGATCTGGCTGCATGGATGGGCTGTGGTGATGCTGGAACAAGTGGGAAAAAGGGATGGTAATTGGAGTTAGGAGTTGTTCCTGACCATTGAAGGAGCTGCAAGAGTCTTCTGACAGAGCCCCTTGGCATGTTTGCATAAGGAGTGGTGGAGCAGTGAGAGCTGTTGGACTTTGGAGTATCCATCGGAACTGCCTGTTTTCAGGAGATCCGCGTTTTCCTCTGCATTTTCTGGAGTTCTTATGGCCCAGTGGCAGCATGAGTTTGAGTCTGAGAGACTTACATGAGAACAAATGTGGAAATGACTTATTCAGAAAGAAACTGCATGAAAAGAAAACAGCATGGAAAAGCAGGAATACTATCCATAGGTATTTAAAGGGGATACGTAATTCCAGGTGAAAAAAGTCAAGTTCCTGACGTGGATATTCACCCTTAAAACCAGCCTACCGCTACAAAAACCTCTGGTATTTCCGTAAGCATTTAGCTGGCCATGAGTACCAGGGTTCAAGTTGCATCATAGCATTTGTATACAAAACTGTTTTCCTTGCAAACTTCAAACCCAGCTGTGTGTCTGCTCTCTACAGAGCATGTCCTGTGCTGCTCCTGCTGCCTCTAAGAGCAGTTGGAACGCTGGAAAACTTCTGCGGACTTAATATTTATCCATGATTCTTAATAAACAAGTACTGCCTATAATGGGACTGCACTGAATTCACTTGCTAAAATTTTCTAAAGATGTAATTTTATATATTTATATTTAAATATAACATACAGATTTCTAAATATAATCCTCTAAGCAAACAAAAGAACTTGGTTGAGTTGAATCCTGAGCTAACATTGAAGAATAGTGGCAAAGCCTCATGGATGCTGTGATGCCAGAATTCACCACTTCCTTCCAGATTCAGTGTCTTGAAATGTAAGATCTGAAATACACGAACTGGGTTGAGAAACGTATGAAACAGCAGGAAAATTGGTATTTTTAAAATTATAAATCAGGCCTTGTTGGTAGGTAGAGCTGTAAGGGAGCAGGGGGAGGACTTAGTGGGTTTGGCTGCGGGATATGTGCAGGTGATGGGGCTGGTTAATTGGTTTAATTAGTTCTTTGCAGCTGCTGCAGGCTGGAGAAATGTGTGTGAAGGATTCTGGGAAGAGGCTGAGCTTCCTGATAATGATTCTCTCCAGTTTGGTCCTCCTCTCCAAGGAAGAGCTTTTTATAAGCCTTTAAAGCAAACCAGTATTGTTTTCCTTAAGGGAATAGGAAATAGAAAGGAAGTGATCTTTTTTCTCCCCCCAAGCGATTTTGCATCCTCCTTTCCAATAGGTACCTAATCTTTGGAAGCATTGTAAACCTGGACCTGTATTTTTTAGGAGGTTGTTAAATTATTACCTCAGGTTGACTGAAGAGAAAAGCTGCTCAAATGGCTACTGATCAGAATATTAGGAAAAATGTAAGGCTTCAATTGTAAACAATTGTAAACAATTGAGCTTGGAGGCATCAACCCTGTGCTTTAGGAAGGTGTTCCAATGCCTGGACTGCAAACTCAGGTGTTCTTGCTCTAGTTTCCTGTCCTGGAATTCTAATGCAAAGCAATCACTGGGGAGAATCACGAATTACTTCAAATGCAGCTGAAGAGTTGAAGGTACCTGAATTTCAGGAGTGTGTGATTCAAGTGAGAGTCTCTGAAATTATGTAGTTGTCTAATATCCACCTCTGTGTTGTGTTAGGGAAGAGTTTGTTGGAAGTAGTGTGTGTGTGTGAGTTTTGAAATAATGAAAGCGTCTTTGTACACTTAACCGCCAAATAGAACGGAAACACGATTGAGAAGGTGGTTAAATTTTCATTCTCTCTTGTGTTGGGCAGGTACTTCGATGGCAACTTGGAGAAGCTCTTTGCAGAGTGTCACGTAATTAATCCAAGTAAAAAGTCTCGAACGCGCCAGATGAACACCAGGTCATCAGCCCAGGACATGTCCTGTCAGATCTGCTATCTGAACTACCCAAACTCGGTGAGTACCCAGTGGCCTGGTGCCACCTGAACAGCAACTCCCCAGATTTCCTGCCTGAAACTTCACATTTTCCTGCAAAACACCTCTGAGAGTGCTGGAGCCTGGGCAGTGGTGTAGTAAAGTTCAGGAAAAAGCAAGCAGGTGATGTTTGCAAACGTCAGATACCAACTGAGGTGTATAGATAGATGATATGTGAAATTAAAAATCTGTGAAAAGCATGATGGGCAAAGGGATTTACTTTAATTGAAAGGCAAGGCAGGAAACAGCTTTTAAAAGCAGTAAATAATGCTACAAAATAGTCAAACTAGGAAGTCTGGAATAAAAGTGAGTAGAAGTAAAATGTGGGTATCTTTGGATCTTTATCATGTTTGGACAATACTGTCTTGGTCAGACATGAGGGTGTGTTATACAGTACTTACTGGGGCTCTGCATCCATGTCCTGGGTGATAGTGCTGGTTTTTTGTGGCTGTTGACCAAACTGAAGCATTCCCAGACACTGCTCAGAGGTCCAGGCTCTGCTGGGGCTCCCAGGGGCAGGACATAATGTTGGGAGGTCTGGGAGAAAAGGAAATGAGTGGAAGAGCTCGAACAGGAGAGTTCATCAAAAGGCAAAGTGCTGATAGTAAGGAATTCTTCCATTATTGGAATCTGCTCTTCGTGGGGGAGCTGCCCCTCCCTGAAACACCTAAACAGAACACCCTAAAACCTGTGCTGGGCCTTTCCAGGCAAAGCTGCCCTGACATAAGGCTTTGCTCTTGCTCTTGGCTCTTGCCCTGGGTGTGTTTGCAGTGAGGAAACATGATGAGCTTTGAGGTTCAGGAGTAGCCTGGGGTGAAGTTCCCTGGTTGCAGCCTCTTCCTTGCTCTGGATCTTCCTTCCCTGGAGTGGGCAGAGCTGAGCAAAGCCCAGCTTCAGTCCTCCCATTCTCTGCATAAAGGTCCCTGTTCCTCTTGAGCCAGGAACCACAAGGCTTCATGTGTCTCCTCTTCAGCCTTGTGTGCTGTGACTTCCTTCTTGGAGAGCAGCTGGAAAGGCAAATTCCTGCTTTGTATGATGAGGTGCTTTGAAAAGGAAAGGCAATATATCCTCATATATTGTTCTCTCCTTTTTAACGTAGTTGCTGTGCTGGGTGGGGATAAAACTCGCTAGTGACAGGCCTGTCCTCTGGCTGGGGGTACTGTGCTGCTTGGGAAGCAGAATCATAGAATCATGGAATACCTTGAGCTGGAACAGGCCCACAAGGCCCTGCCCAGGACAACCCCCAAAATCACACCACAGCATTGTCCAGAGTTTTGAAACTGGAAAGAACAGCACAAAACACACTAATACTTCTTGATTTTGTAGCTCAAATAGCAGTGGCCCAGTTGTTAGAAGAGCACTTTTTTAGCTGGAGCAGAGAGATGTTGCAGGTGAGCAGGGCTGTCTCTGTTGTTGGTGTTGATTAAGTTAAAAGACATCAGAGGGGAACCTCTGTTTCTTTGCTGTACAAAAAAGCTGGAGCCTGTAGGAAAACTAGTATTTATTATTTCTTCTGTAAAAGGCTGTAGTGTCTGTGTCTAAGGTGATTGAAACCTGTTTTGAGGCTGTTTTAGTCGATGTGAATTATAAATTTTTATTTTTATGTTCAATGCCCAACCTAGAATCTCAGCTTTGAAAATCCTCTTGCAATGATCAGCTAATTTTTTTTTCCACATGAAAGCTGGGGCCTTTTTGCCCTGAGAGCCCCTTTCAGCCTATGGAAAGCTGAGAGCTTGGAGGTGTTAAGAAGTTTTACAGTGTACAGTTGTTGCAGGAATGTTAGTCTTGAATATTCCCTCTGTTCTGTCTACAGAGTCTCTGTAGCTCTTCAGGCACCTCCAAAGAGCTGTGGTTTGAGGTTTTGGGAAGCACCTGCCAAACGAGGCATTTGAAGCTCTCACCCAGCACGTTTGAGGACTTAAGGGAGATGTTTCACCCGCTCTGTGTCCCTGTCAAGCAGTGTCAGGTCCCAGCAGTTATTTTGGGTGACGCTTTTATTGGCAAGACAGGAGTTGGGAGGGTCATGGCTTTGCCTTCTTCCTCCCTTGCCTCTGACTCTCAGGTTCCTTGGAGAGTGGGCTGGGGGTGTTTTTGGGAACATCCTGCTTTGTCCAGACTGTAGATGTTGAGCACAGATGTGGTGGCAGCAGAACCGTCCCCTGGGCTAATGAGCTGCCTAAGGAATCACTGCTCCCCCTGTCCTTGGTGGTTTTATGTTGGCCTTTTTACTTGCTCCCTTGACATCTGCTGTCAGCTGAGCCAAAAATAATTGGGAACTCCCTCAAAGTAAAGAAAAGAGCTGAGAGATTCTCTGCATTCCTTGCAGCCTGGGAGGAAGCGTGGTGGTGGCTGCCTTTCTGTGGGCACTTAGCAAACCTTTTCCCTGCCTGAAATAACCAAAACAGGTCTTACATGAAGATGTGTTCTGTGCTGGTTCCTCGTGTGTGCCTGCTGAAGGAATGTTTGGGTTTAGTAAGGGGTGATTCCCTTGTCTGTGCTTGCTTCCCATCACATGTGGAGAAGCCAAAATTCAGGGAAAAGTCAGTGCTGTCTTTGGGATGGTTTCATGCTGTGGCATCCCAAAAGTTACAGATGTTAAAGTGTTTTTACTCTAACTCTGCATCTCAAGGAGATGTCACTTGGCCACAGCAGCATCTGTGGAGCATCAGATGCCTTGTTAGCTGGCTCAGTAAGGGTTCAGAAATCAGGTGTCTTTTTTCACTCTTGGAGCTGGTGTACCTGGCACCGCATAGGTGTCAGCCTTCTCTCTGATCTCTTTGTTGGTTTTTTTGGGGTGGATGTCTCTATTTTTACCTGGAACCAAGTCAGATGCTCAGGTCAGATTCAGCCATGTAGGTGCTCACAGGGTGCAGCCTGTGCTGGTGGCAGGAGTGTCAGAGCAGTGTAGTCACAGGCTGCCAGCCCGGGGGCAGAGGGGGCAGACAGGCACCTTCCCTGGGCAGTCCCGTGCCACAGCACCCAGAGACAGCACAGCTGCTGCACCTCTGTGGGATCATGGCTCACGAGGTGGTTTGGGAAGAATATTGTCCTCAAGTGGATTCTCCTTCCCTCAATTACCACCATCCTGCTGTTGTTTTGGGCTGTTCCACAGAGGATTCTGGGTTCTTTCCTCTGTGGAGTTTCATAGTTTGATGGTATCTGAGGGTGGAGTTCTGGTTTTATCTCACCGGCTGAGAAGTTGGTTTGAAAAGCTGAGCCAGCAACTACTACCTCCACAGTGGTACAAGTGAAGTGCTTTAAATACAGTTTTCCTTGGTGCTGACTCTGGGTATAAAATAACTTTAAGCTGACCAGAGAAAAGTACTTTAATTCCAGTCTTTCCTCAGCAGTGTTTGCTTCTCCACCCCTTGTGTAACCACTCAGTCCCAGATGATATCTTGACAGCTCTGTGCAGATGATACAGACAAGGATGGAGTTGTCCCTGCTGCTGTCTGTGACAGCTGATCGTTATTGAATTTTATTTAGCAATTTACACCTGCCGATCAGGATCTTTAGTGTCCTCATCTGATGAGCATCTGGGTTTCAGGGCGAAGTTCCCCGAGGAGGTCTGGGACTTTTGGGCAGCACCCACATGTGCCAAGGGGAAAAAATAGGAGGAATGAAGGCTCTGTATCCTTATCACTGTGACCTGTTTGGTGTTGCATTTACTTGACTGATTTCCAAAGTAAAATGGGAGAGATCCGTGCTGTGCTCCATATACACTCCTAAAACAAGGATAAATTTAAATGGGCAGGATGGAAACATGGGCCACACCTTTCCTTGCTGCTGGGGTTGGGGATTAAAGTCTGGCTTTGGAAGAGTGACTAAGGCTGCCTTGGCAATGTTCTGTAGGGGTGATGATGCAAAATGGAATAGCAGTGTCTCAAGTTTGGTGTGGGGAATGAGGGATGGGATGGATGAACTGCACAGCACCAAGAAGGATGAAATTATGGAGTGAATCCAGTGATAAAATGAGGCAATGTCTTGTGTTCTTTGTCGTTGCAGTACTTCACTGGCCTAGAGTGTGGACACAAGTTCTGTATGCAGTGCTGGAGTGAATATTTAACTACCAAAATAATGGAGGAAGGCATGGGACAGGTAAAATCTCACCTCATGGCTTATTTCTGGAAATTCTGTGTATTGGAGAGATGGGGGAGAGTCTCCCTGCTGAACTTTAAAAAAAACCAGAAGAACAACAGAGAAAACCCAAACCCTAAAGGTTTGGGGGCTGCAGACGCTGCTGCAGGTGAATCTGGAGGGAGTTCTGTGGAGCTGGAGCAGGTATCTGGGCTGGGGAAGGCGGAACCAGTGGCACACCTGGGCTGTGGTGGGAGAGGCAATCCTGTGGCTACGGATTGTAGTGAAGTCTGTTGCCTTGGAATTCTTTGTGATGCAAAACCAGGATAACCACTGTTCCTCCTGTGACCTTTTTGTGTTTTTCAGACCATTTCATGCCCTGCCCATGGCTGTGATATCTTAGTGGACGACAATACAGTTATGTAAGTAATGCTCTTGGCTTTGCTCTCTCTTTCCATTGTGTTACTCATGTGCTATTCAAATCTATTCAAATGCTTATAACAAACTGCACAGAGGCTTGCAGGCAGCAGAGAAGCCTGTCTTGAACTATCTGTTTTGGTACCAGAATGTCTCTTAACTTCCTGTTTAGGTGTGAAAACCCCATGTGACAGCACTGGGAGGAAAGACTCCCCGACCAGTTTGGGCAGTGTGACACCAGGGTTTCCAAACCCTGTTTTACTGCTTTGTGCATTTTGTTCTCTTTGATTTATGTAGGAATTTAGGACTTCTACCCAGGTCAACCCGCTGGGTTCCCCAGGCCCTATAGCTGTAGTTAATAGGTGAGTCAGAGGACAGGAGTCCTAAGGGCTGATTCAGAATGTGTTTTTTGCCCTCTGATAGGAAGCAGTTGACCCTCAAACACAAGATTTGTTTCAGCTGGTGTGTCAGCCTGTGTCCTTGGAGTTATTAAGTTGTCCAGCTGTGGAATGACTGTTAGTTCATGGTGGAGCAGTGAATTCCATGAGCTTCCTTCTCCTTTATACTGGGGGAGGTTGTTGCATGAGCAATATCCTTCATAATTCTGAACTTTGTTCATTTTAATTCTTCTTGCTAAAAAGCATCTCAGTAGAGGCTTATTCTGTTACCTTATTCTTTCCTTCCTGAAGCCTGACTCACTCATTGATATTGATTGGCTGTTTTTTATTATCAGTTGCTTTCAGAGTAGTGATTTTCCCAAATTTGGCTCTTGGTTACTCACGGAGTGTAGGCTGGATGGAAGTGGAAGTTGCTGAAGTGCTTTCCTGCCCTGTTGAGGGGTGGTTTGTAGAGTGCAGTGGGTGGAAACTGAGCTGAAGTTGGCATATCTTGAGTAACTTGATTGAGATTTTTGTTTACCAGAGGCTGAACTTCAATTTGTGGTGTCGAACGCTCTCAGCAGGACTTCTTTGAGTGTTTTCTTGATTGCAACAGTTGGAATGAGCTGTCTGAATAGTGCGTGTGAAATTGAGTAGCTGAAACCATCGGAGGCTGCAGTGGCAGCAGCAGCAAGGAAAGGAGGGAAGAAAAGGAGGGCAGTGCTGTGGGATTCCACTTGGCTGGAGAGGGCAGGGACGAGGCCTGGGATGGGGCAGTGGCAGCTGGGTGCTAAAGCAAACGGGTCCCCTTTGTCTGAGTAAAACTAGAAACTGTTTCTAGAGGTAAAAATCCACCTTTCCCTGTTCTTACCTGCATTTCTGTGGGGAGGAAGGTGCATTTTTTGAAAAACTCTTTTCTTTTAAAAGCCAAGATGGACAACTGTGGCAATCTTAGGATGTGTCAGTATATATGGCAAAAATGTAAATTATTTCAGCTGGAACCTGCACCCACTTCTGTGTATTTAATTACTACTTTTTAGGTCTTTTCCTGTTTACAAAGTCTCCAGCTCTCAGTTTCCAAGTGATATGAGCACAAAGTTAATATAATTTATGGGCTCTGGACATGGGTTTCATCTCTTAATTTGTCTAGTTTCATGTATGATTTGCCAAAAGACAATAGTATTCAAAACTAAATTCTTGAAGGTCTTGACCTGGTGATGCTGATTGGGGCAGTCAAAGCATTTTGATAAGCAAAAAACCCGTGGATTATGTGCTCAGGTTAGTCATGGCATGACTATTTAAATTCCAGTACCTGATACATTGTTATAATTCAATACATTTTCAAAGTGATACTTAGTATGTCTTGAAGCCCAGGTATGAGGTAAAAAAAAAGAAATTTATAATTCGTACTAAATTCAAATTGTTTTCTCATTCTTCAGTAAGTTCGACTCCAGAATTGCAGGAGAGATGCTTTGTCAGCTGATTTGTTTTATTTTAGCCCTGGGAATTGAGCTGCCACGTGCTGTGATTTATGTAATAACCAGCATGTGCTTGAGTGAGGAGCTCCCCAGCTGCCCAGGGCTGGGATTTGTGCTCATCCCATGGGCACACGCTGCTCCTCAGGGAGTGTTGTAAGGATAACGTGCAGGAGTACACTTAGCTTTGGCTGCAGCTGGGAAGGAAAATCCATTAATTCCAATATTTATCCATGGTATGGCCTGTATAAAGCTGTATTCCACCGCAGGATTTAAGCCAGGAATGCCACAAAGGGTGTGTTAGTCCAGCTTTATATTTAGATATGTTGGGAAGACACTTCAGTTATAGCTAAAAGACATTTTTAGAAGTGCTCAGCAATCCATAATTAAGTTATTTTGGATGTATTTAGGCTGGACAGTCTGCAAATGCCATCTGGGACCGTGTGCCCAGGAGAAAAGTGGTCACCATGCTTGTCAAGGGTAGCCATCAGTCAGTTTTCCTCTGCTCTCCCAGTTCCAAGCAGACTGGAATTAATTTAAAGTCCATGTTGTGTGCACCCCTAGTGATGCTGAATTCAAATCAATTTTGTTTTATGGTAAATAGATTAAAACACCATTAATTTTTAAGCTGAAGATGTAGCATTCCACTGCAACCTAGCTATTGTTAGGCTTCCCAAAGTTATTAACCACACAAGGGTTGTTCTGGAGCTTTTTAAAGGGATTTGCCACAAAATGTGCATGTTCTATGTAAATGAACTGATTAAACTACTTGCTTTGTTTCTTGGGCTCTTCAGGAAAGTGTTTTTAAATAAAAATCCTCATACCAAGAGGTTCAGTTCTTTTGAACTGCATGAGCTTTCTCTTTTGGAAGCTAATAGATTTATATATATATTTATATATTGAATACAATGAATGTAATTTTCATAATAATAAATGATCTAACCAATAAATAGAGAACAGGTGAGTAGAAAAAGTACCTGCAAGTGCAGAAGAATTAATCAAACCTATTTTTCTTAACTTACTGGCTGTGTATGGGATAAATGAGATTTCTGATACAATTTTTCTGTTTCTTCCCTTCCCACAGGCGTCTGATCACAGATTCCAAGGTTAAATTAAAGTACCAGCATTTAATAACCAATAGTTTTGTAGAGGTGAGTTTTTATTTGAAATTTTTAATGGCTTGTAGGTTGTTTTTGTCTCACACATGTACCCAGCCAGAGACTGGAGGCTTGTTTAGAACTGCAGAGCAGGTTTTTTTGCATAGTCTCTAATCAAGTGTGAATTCAGGGGTTGTTTTATAGTCCTTTGCCTTACAGGAACAGTTGTAGGAAAATATTAGAAAAACTTCAGGACAAAAGACCTAAAGAGAATGCAAGAGCTGTTGCTTAATATCTGGGTTCTGAGAAGCAGAATTACATAGTTATACAGTTGTATAATAGTTATATAATATTCATAACTCTTGAATGTTACCTGGGATACTTCAGGTTGAAAACCAGGAAATGCTGTAAACAAGAACGTGCCTTAAACGTTTTGCGAGTTGAAGTAAAACTGCAAAAGTGCTTTAGCAAAATACTAATAGTTTTGTAGCCTGAAAATAAACTTGGAGAAAGGTGCTTTGCAAGATGCTTGCGCTGTCCCAGTTTCCCAGTTGTGTGGGTTCAGCTGTCCTGTAGAGCCCGGGGAGCAAGCGGTTATGGGATCAAGCTTTCGTTCCTTGCCAGGAGTCATGGGTGCAGTGGGGTTGGTTTTCATTTCTTGGCTGTTTGCAGCCACGGCAAAGGGATGCAGGGCAGGAGCTGTCCTGGAGCACATGGTTCCTGTGTGATGTGGGGTTTGTGCTTTGTTTGGCAGTGTAATCGACTGTTAAAGTGGTGTCCTGCCCCCGACTGCCACCACGTCGTTAAAGTCCAGTACCCGGATGCTAAACCCGTGCGCTGCAAATGTGGCCGTCAGTTCTGGTAAGAGCCACCAGGGAAAAGCTGCTGCTACTGCTTTGTACTCACTGCCCTGAAGTGTTAGTGTGTGTTCGTGGAGTCCCACACTGCTTTGGCTTGGGAGGGACCTTAAAGGTGATCGAGTTTCACCTCTCCCATGAGCAGGGGCACCTTCCACTATCCCAGGCTGCTCCAAGCCCCGTCCAGCCTAGCCATGGACGCTTCCAGGGATGGGGTGACTTCTCTAGAAACAGATTTCAGTGTCTCACAGCTCTCACAGTAAAGAATTTCTCCCTAACAGTCCTATCTAACCCTGTCCCCTGGCAGTGGGAAGCCATTCCTCCTTACTCTGTCACTGTTTTGAAGTGGCCCTTGAGGGACTTCAGGATTGAAGGGGGGTGTGTTGAGTTTGCTTAGGACTGGCTTTGAGAAACCCAGAAGAAAACTTGCCCTGTTTTGATTATAAGTACAGTCATCTGCCCTGTTTACTTATTTTCCCTTTCTTTCCCTTACAGCTTTAACTGCGGTGAAAACTGGCATGATCCTGTTAAATGCAAGGTGAGCACATCCAGGTTCTTTCCTAAATCCGTATTTTGAAAAAGTTTAAAATAATTTATGTGCAAGACTTAGCAATGAAGCCCAAGTTTTTGTGGCTGTCCATAGAATCATAGACTATCCTGAGGTGGAAGGGACCCCCAGGGATCATTGAGCCCAATTGTTGTTCCCACCAGGGAACAGAGAAGCTCATCTGTTTAAATCATAGGGTGAGAACCAGCAGTGAAATCCTACTGGGTGCCTTTACTGGCTGCCTCACAGTTAGACCTTGTGAGGGAACAGTGCCTCATCCAGGTGGGAATTGTCTGGAAGAGGGGGTTGTTAGACCTGTGACCCCTGCAGAGGAGTGAAGGTGCTTTTTGGATAAGGAGCATCCCTGTACAAGGTGTTCCTGTAGGTGTTTGGTGCTCTGTCAGGTGTGATCCACTGTACTGAAGGCACTCATTTGGTTTTGCTGGTTTGGGTTGGAAGGGTCCCTAAACATTAACTAGTCCCACACCCTGCCATGGGCAGGGATACCTTCCACTGGACTAGGTTACTCCAAGCCCCATCCTTGAACACTTCCAGGGATCCAGGGGCAGGCACAGCTTCTCTGGGCACCTTGTGCCAGGTCTTCCCCACCTTCATAGGGAACAATTCCTTCCCAATATCCCATCTATCCCTACCCTTTGGCAGTGGGAAGCCATTCCGCCTTGTCCTGTCACTCTAGGCCCTTGTAAATAGTCTCTCTCCATCTTTCTTGTAGGCTCCTTTCAGGTACTGGAAGGCCACCATTAGTCACCCCAAAGCCAAAATGTCCTTATTGTTTAAGACTCCAACATGAAGTTTGTGTTGATTGAGCTTAAGAGCTGCAAACTCGTTGCAGGAGTGTTTGTGCTGGGTGCTTGTGCTTGCTGGATCAGGATGGAGCTGCAGGAACTGTCTGCCACTAAATTAGTGGCTGTTTGCACAGTTTTCCAGCACCAACACCCCCCCATTCCCATGTGGTTGGGTGTACCTTTCCTTAATGTGAGCAGGAGTGTTGGGAACACTTGCAGTTCCTACAGTTAGATTTAACTCTCTTCTTCCATCATTTTTCTGACAGTGGTTAAAGAAATGGATTAAGAAGTGTGATGATGACAGTGAAACCTCCAATTGGATTGCAGCCAACACAAAGGTGAGAGGTTTCTTGTATTTTATGTAGAGATTTTATATAGATTGGTCAGGTGAAAAGGACATCAATCTAATTCCTTGCACTAGGATTGTTTTTTCTGTTCCATGTTAAGAGCCAGCCTTAAAATCCACAATACACTGAAGTGCTCTTGTTTGAAGAGCAAACAGGTGTTAATGCCTGGAATAAGGTGAGTTTCTTCAAGTTCAGTGAAGGAAAGTGCTTGGAAAAAACGAGTTAATTGGAGACCCAAAGGAAGCTCAAGTTTTAAGTCTTTGGGCTCCTCTCTGGCACCGGTGGCTTCCCTAAGCAAATCCGTGCCCCATTCCGTGTGTGGAACATGTTACCACCACCCGTGGCTCAGTTTGGCTGGGATCATTTACATCTGCCTTCAAATCCCTGGGATTGGCCTCCGGAGGAGCCTTCATTTCCGCTGGGCAGCATTCCAGGTGGAGACTGGCAGAACAGCTGTTTGGGATTTCATTATGTAAAGGTCTTCCTTCTACTTAGCCCAACTTCGCCTGAAACTTTAGCATTTTATCACTTTGGGACAAATAAAGCCAAGGTTGTCATGGTGGCAAGGACACAAAAGCAGCAGATCCCGTGGGAGGTGAGGAGCAGGCCTGGGGCTCCCAGCTGAAGGAGGAAGGTGGGGAGGGAGTGAGGAAATGACTGCTTTGTTTTCTTAGCTCTGTTGTGTAAGTGGTTAATGGCATTGTTTGCAGCAGCCTCGCTGCTTTCCGGGGCTGGCTGCCTGGTTTTCATCGAGCTGGAATGTTGTGTTACGGTGGCAGAGAAACACCCACTGTGCAGCTCAGATCAGGCTGCAGTGGGGCTGTGTGGGCCCTGCTTGGAGCTCACTGTGTCACCAAAGCGAGTTTGGCTTTGTCTCAGTGTGTTCCAACGTGGCTCGGGGGCTGAACCAGCTTTGTTTGGAGTTTGGTGGGTCTTCAGGAACTGCTCCCATTAAACCTGAGGAAGAGCAGCCAATAGCTTGGAAAAGGCAGAGTGTAAGCACTGCTAGCCTTGGGTCTCACGTATTTGGGACATTGGAACAGCCACAGCCCTGTTTTGCCTGTTAAAGCCCTCAGGGGGCTGATCTTGGGGTTCCCCATCTTGTACCTGCCCCTGCCTTGGGAATAAGAAGATTTTTGGGGGTGGGGAACACCCATCTGGAGGGTGGCATCTGGCACCAGCCCTGCATCTCCGTTGGTACCTGTAGTCTGGTGTGAGCAGCAGAGCTGTCCTTGGACATCCCTGTCTAAGCTACTTCCTCTAATACTGTCCCAGACACTCCTACATGGGAATATTTAGGAGCCCAGGCTGCAACAGGGAGAAAAATTGCCATCAGGGTAAATCACTCCAGACATTTGAGCAAGCCAACTGTCCTGGAGTCTCACGGCATCCGTATCCATTGAATTAGCTGAAGGACAATATGGCATTCTTCTCTCCGAGCTGACGCTGGATTCAACTGAGGGGAAAGTTGGCAGGAAGAGCAACCCACCCTCAAGCTGATCTCTGCCTTGGGGAAGGTGGGAATCTCCAGCTTTGGCTGCTGGGATGTGTGCCCTGGGAGCTTTGAGCCGGCCCTCCGGAGAGCCGGGTCAGCCCGGGATCGTGGGGCTGCAGCCACCTCCCTCCTGCCTCGGTTCCCTGCTGGTCCCTGACCAGAGGCACGGAGAAACCCAAGTGCTGTCTGGATGTGGGGCTGTAGCAATGGACTGGGATGGGAATTGTTAGAGTATGTATCCATCCCTCCTTTCTCTCTCTGCTGTTCCTAGCAGGGAAGCAGGGCAGCCGTGTTTGGCGAGGCACAACTTGTGCCTGCACTGTGGGCTTCACAGCCTAAATTCTGTGTTGAATTTCATTTTGAAGAACCTAGAAAGGAATCAGGTACCATCAGATGCAAAAATCCCCATTTTCGGTGGGAACAGCTCTCCATGGAATTCAGTTGTGACTACAGGCTCCATTGCTGTTTCTGGCGTTTGGAAAGCGCTTTCTGGAGCCATCCAGGCGTGAGTCCTGTCCCATGTGGGCTCCTCTCAGGGAAGGAGACTTCCTGTCAGACCAAGATGAAGGTGTAAGAGCAAAATACCAATCCTCTGGAATGTGGGCTTGAAATCTGGATAATCCTTTGCAACGGGAGAATGTGAGATACATTTGTTCCGGCTTGTCCTGGGAGGTGGAATTGAAAAGGAAAATTAGGCAATTGTGTGAGAGAATAGAAAAGTGAAACCCAGCTGAATTGGGTTCTGTTCCCAAACTGGAATGACGCGATGCATTTTTTGATGAATTATGTAGAGTGGTCTGAATGAAAAACGAGATTTGAGTAGTGAGTTCTGTGGTTTCTGATATGATTTTTTTATTCTTTTGCATTCATTTACTTGCACTTAGGAGACCTAAATTCCTTCTACAAAAGATACAGCCCTTGCAGCAGAGTGTGCTGGCGTAGATGGCTTTTTTCTTAAAATGAGCTCTCACATGAGTTCAGCTTAACTAGATTAATTTAAAGTTGAGATAAGGCAATACAAGTTCTTTATCAAGCCTGTAATTCTCAGTCTTCTGGAGAAACGGGGTTGAATAGTCCAAGGATTTGCACATTTCTTCCTTTTTCAGTTTGCTTGACAAATTTGGTTCTTCAGTAGCTCCTTTCTTGAGTTAAACTAGGCAGGTTTTGGGTATTTGGGAATAAAGAAACCACAGAGATCCATTACTTTTGTTAAGTGAACATTCAAAGGAATGAAAAAGAGAGAAAACTTGGATTTGTGCATTTATTTTTGGCTCTTAAGGTGTATCAAGACTATCTGAAAGTGGTCTAAAAGAAGGAGGGGAAACCTGTTTGGAACCCAAGTGTCAATGATGTTAATCTCTGCCTCCTGGAATACCAAAATGAGGAACAAAACTGGTGACGGTGCCGGCCTCTACACAGGGCACTGCCTTTTATTGTGGAACTTCAGTTGGTGTTAATGAAAGTTGTTCATCTGATACTAAAAACACCCCAGCCTTGCTTCTTCTGGGTCCTGGTGCATCCCCATCCTTCCCTTCCAGGCCAGACAGAGCTTGAAGGGCTGATGGATAAACCAGGCACATTTTCTTCTCCAAAAAAGCCATTGGCTGTTCTCCCTTGCACGAGATAAAATGGCATGAGCCCACATCTCTCCTTTTTCAGGTCACTTCTAATGGCTGAACAAGTGCTCCCTCTGTACTTTCTGGAGATCCTGCACTTGTTCTAACGCGTGGAATTTCTGGCAGGACACGGGATCCTCCTGGGCACCAGCACCAAACTGTGCTCCTTCATTTCCCACTGCGCCGGAGCCGTGATCAGTGTTTCTCCAAAGGTGTCCAAGTGCCATCTCCTTCTTTCAGATGAACTGCTGTTTAAAATATGTTTAAGAAAGCTTTGCTCTGTGACTCTAGGTGTTGGAATGGTGTACTGTTTTATGCTAGCCATAATTAAGTTTTTGGGTTTTGTTGAAATTCTTTAAGAAATTCCTCTGTTTTTTGAGGATCCTTTTTATAGGATGGGTTAGAGGTGAAGGCATTGCTGTGAGTGTGGCTGTGGGAGGCTGATGTCCACCAGTTCCTCTGGGAGTTCTGGAAAGAACTAATCTCTTTCACCTGCCCTGAAATAAGAAACATGTTTCTATTTAGCTTCCTGTTGATAAAAGAGCAGCTGAGGTTTATGGTGCTTTATGTATGCATGGACTTTTACAACAAAATCAGGATTGTTCTCCTTTGCCAGGTTTGCCCAGGCTTTTGTTTCCAAGCCCAGCACGGAATTGTTTGGAGTGGAACAATGTTAATGAGGTCACTTCTGCATTGTGCTGTGACTGATAACGTGCACAATAATCTGCAGGTTTAGTAACTTGATTTGCTGCCTATTGGGTTGTTGCGTAGCCGTAATTCTCAGGGAGATCTTCCTTCTCTATCCTCTTTAATCTATAAATCTCTCCCACTTGTGTTGGTGACTGGAGTAGTTACTACTTCTTTTTCTGCTGGTGTCCAGCATTTCTTTAGTATGTGCTTTTCATGGCTTTAATTTTTAATAATATTCAACTTTACACTTTTACAGAGCTTCAGGGATCTGCCTTGTGCTTTGCTAGACAGGAGCATAAAGGCTTGGAAAGGATGGCATTCCCTGTGAGAAAAGGCCTGTAATGAGATCGTAGAATCATGGAATGGTTTCATTGGAAGGGACCTTAAAGATAATCAAGTTCCACCCCTGCCATAGGCAGGGACATCTTCCACTGTCCCAGCTGGCTCCAAGCCCCATCCAGCCTGGCCTGGGACACTTCCAGGGATCCAGAGGCAGCCACAGCTGCTCTGGGCACCCTGTGCCAGGGCCTCACCAGCCTCCCAGGGAACAATTCCTTCCCAATATCCCATCCAGCCCTGCCCTCTGGCAGTGGGAAGCCATTCCCCCTTGTCCCAAGTCCCTCTCCAGCTCTCCTGGGGCCCTGTCAGGCACTGGAAGGGTCTTTTTGTCCTAGTTTGCATCCCAGAGCTTGAAGCCCTGAGCACTGTGGGCGCACTGGAGAGCTTGGTCCCACCTCAAAGACAGGAGGGCAGAATTTCCGTGCTCCTAATGGAGTCTCGCTGGGGGTGAGATGGCCCCACTCCCAGTGGTGTGGATGTGCCTGTGGCACCTCTCCAGCTTGGCAGGTCACCTGGGAGCTGTTGCCCCTCTCTTGCAGCTGTAGGTTTTGCTCAGCAGGAGGGATCACCGCAGCTGCATGGATCGGCTGCGTCTCCCACGGGGGATGTCGGCACCTGATGGGAGGAGATGTGTCTGGAAGAACTGCATGGCTCCACAACCTCCTCGAAAAACCACTCTGCCTGTGTGCCCCGGGGTCATCGTATGACAGGGGCAGGGCCACTGTCTGTACTTACAGCCACCCTGGCTGATGAGCAGACTGAGCAGGGATCTGCACAGTTGGGAAGGACACTGCTGGCATAAACCTAAATTTGAGTCTTGACTTGTCGGTGCAGGATTGGAAGAGGGAGGAGGGCTGCCTGGAAGAGGGAAATAGATGCTGCACTGAGCGCTCTGCTCGAAGGAGAGACCATTTTTGACTCCGAAGTTCACAGAACTGCACTGACTAACTGGGAACAAGCTTCCCTGGCTGAGTATCCATCCTGTGGACAGTCCTAGGGGACATCCTGGTGTTGTGCCCCCGAGGGGACCAGCACAGGAGTTACTGTGCTTCACTTACTCTGTAGTACAGTTACTGAGTTTGAAGGACAAACACAGGGAAGAACGCAGGTCTGGAAAATTCCTCTTCTGTGCTTGGTTGCCGCTTGATCCTATTTGTTTGATGTGCAAATTCTGCTGTCCCTGACAATACAAACTGGCAAATTCATATAAAGTGCAGTAATAGGTGGGACACTCAGAGTGGGTGTACAAGAACCTGTTGGATTGTGTCCTGTGTACAAGTAGCAGTTATGGAATGATTGTGCATGTTGGTTTCTTCCTTTACTGAGAGTTTATCTGAATGCCAGGGTAGGAACTGCTTGCTTTGGTTAGCAGAGACATGCTCCAGACAGGGGAGGGGATTTCACACGCTTCTGACCCCAAAGCTGCAGCTGATTTTACAGGTGTGTGTATCACTGGTTTGGATATGTTTGTTATTGTCTTATATATAAAAACTGGCTTGTGCAGAAACTCCAGGAAGGCTGATGTGGTTGTGGGATGAGCTGGATGAGGAGCTGATTCAGCCTAAAATGGCTTTGGTTTCATTTATGCAGTTTTTTTCTCTACTTGCTGCTTTGCTGATTCGTTGATTTCTAAGCTCATGGAGACCATGATATTGGTGTTACGTTCCCCAGCTATTTCCCTGTGCAGAGCTGCCCTTTGAGATACTCACATTTGTCAAAAGCCTTACTCCTGAAAGGGAAACCCCATGTGAGCTTTTATGGAAAAGTCTTCAGTGAGGTGTCACATGAAGGGAAAAAAGGGACCTGATGGGAAACGTGGAAACACCTCAGGAAGAGAAGTGTCTTTTTAGCTGACAGCAGCTTCTTTGAAGCACACTAGAGTCTTGCTGCATGTTTTCAGCTCCTTTCTGGATGGCATGTTACAGCTGCAGGTGTCTCGGATTGGTAACAGCGTGATTCCGGCTTGGTCTCAGTCCCAGAGTGGACCAGACACTTGGTGGTGAGGAAAGCCAGATGCTTCCCAGGCTCTTACAGACCACCCCTCTGCTGGGATTTTGGGGAAGGTCATGAAGTGACTCACCCAGTGTCCCTCTGTGAGAACAGCATAGATAAAATGTGTTATTCCTTAAGTTTTTTTCTATCTAACTGCTCCGGGTTTGGAAGTGTTTTAAGGCCTGACTCTGAAGAGGATCTCGATGTCCAAAGGGAAGAATTAAATCATGTATTTCACTTGACGTGCTCTGTCTGACTGCCGTGGGAACCCTTCCAAGTTCCCCAGGCTGTTGGGGTTCCGTGCTTGCCCTGCTAACGGTGCTCTCTGTCCTGTGGACAGGAATGCCCGAAATGCCACGTCACCATCGAGAAGGACGGGGGCTGCAACCACATGGTCTGTCGGAACCAGAACTGCAAGGCGGAGTTCTGCTGGGTGTGTCTGGGCCCCTGGGAGCCCCACGGATCTGCCTGGTGAGTTCGGGAGCGTGCCTTGCTGGAAGGCGAGGAGGTCGTGGTGCAAACGGCACGGATTTGGACTGAAATCTGTGGAATCGGTGTCCCTGTTACAGGTACAACTGTAATCGCTACAATGAGGATGATGCAAAGGCAGCAAGGGATGCACAGGAGGTGAGTCCATAACCTTTGGTGATGAGGGAGATCACCAGCCCTGTGGTGTGCTTTCTGTAAACCTACACATCTGCTCTGAAGGAATTCATGGATTTGGGCACAAATCCAAGGGACAGTAAAGTCTTTTGATTTTTAAGATAGGGATGGCTTTGCCTGGTACGTGCTACCTTTGTACATCCACAGCACACAAGTTGAACTATGCCCGTGGTGTTACTTTTTTACATCTGGTCTGTCAGTGTGAAGAAAATAAGATTAATGACTGTGTATTGAGTCATCTTGGTTCTCTTGCACTATTTAGCACACGGTGCCTTTCCCCTGCTCTATAATCAACCTGAGATTGCCCTCTTAGCATGAGCACAGTAATTAGAATTCCTTATTAGCAAAAAGAACAACAAAACATCATCTTTTCACTTTTGTCATGACACTGGAAGCATTTGAGTGCTGTACCTTGAGTCGAGAGGCTGAAATACAAAAGCGATGAGGTTTGAGCAGTGTGATTGTAATTGCTTCGGAGGCTGGGAGTGAGGATGTCAGAGCTGTGCTGGGAAGTGCCCAGGGCGCTTCCCAGGGTTAGGGGGGCCGCGCGGAGCCGTCTGCCCAACGTGACAGGAGAGGAGGCTCCTTTGGAAAGGAAGCTCGTTCTCTGGGTCAGGAAGAGCCTTGTGAAGGGTTTACTTCTCTTGCAGCCATTACTTTGTTTTAACTATTTGTTTTCTTTCTCCCTAATGGGAATTAACACAGCGATCCCGAGCAGCCCTGCAGAGGTACCTGTTCTACTGCAACCGCTACATGAACCACATGCAGAGCCTGCGCTTCGAGCACAAGCTCTACGCTCAGGTGAAGCAGAAGATGGAGGAGATGCAGCAGCACAACATGTCGTGGATCGAGGTGCAGTTCCTGAAGAAAGCAGTCGACGTCCTCTGCCAGTGTCGTGCCACACTCATGTACACTTACGTCTTTGCCTTCTACCTCAAAAAGAATAATCAGTCCATTATCTTTGAGGTAGGAGAAAACGGGGTTGTCAGGAATTCAGATTGCAAAGCTGAGGGAATAAGATTTAATGCTTGGAGGCCTCTCTTGTCCCTGCTTTTACCCAAGTTAGTCTGGTTTAATATTCTGTTGTGCAAAGTTGGATGCTCTCTGGGCATTGTGTAGGATCGTCTGCTGGAGGAGTCACAGAATCACAAAGCTGTGGCTGCCCCATCCCTGGAAGTGTTCAAGGCCAGTTTGGATGGGGCTTGGAACAACCTGGTCTAGTGGAAGGTGTCCCTGCCCATGGCAGGGTTTGGAACTTGGATGAGTTTTAATGTCTCTTTCCCACCCAAAGTCAGTCTGGGATTCTGTGATATCTAATCCTCCTTTTTTATTTTGGTACTGATTCCAATTGTGCTGAGATAAAAATCTCCCCCTTTCCTTTACCCCACCTCAAACACTTTTTTTCTTTTGTCTTTACAGAATAACCAAGCAGACTTAGAGAATGCTACAGAGGTGCTTTCTGGGTACCTGGAGCGAGATATATCCCAAGATTCGCTGCAAGACATAAAGCAGAAAGTACAGGATAAGTACAGGTTTGTGTTGGAATACTCCTTTCTCTCAAAGCTGCCCGAGCATTGCCATGCCCTGTGTCAGGTAGTGACCTGAGCACTTGCCAAGATACAGTTCCTCCAGAGCCACATCCCTGGGAAGCTGTTTGCTCTTGGCTTTGTGCCACCCATTGTGATCAGGCAGTCCCTGGATATTCGAGAGCAGCAGCGCTGTCCCATGCCAGCCCCGGATCCTCCTGGAGAAGCCCTCACGCAGATGCTGGCACTGTGGTTTTGTGTCCCTGCTGGGACCAGCTCTCGGGGGAGGTGACAGCCTGCAGGGAGAGGCTCCCAGCTCTGCCTTCCATCTGCTCTGCAGAGCAGGAGCTGGAAGATCCAGCCCCGGAATGGAGAAAATCCTGTGTCCAGAAGCAGTGGCTCTCAGTACACTGCTGTTCCTGCACAGAAGGAGCGTGTGGGAATGGCCAGCACCAGGATGGGATCTGCAGAGTGAGAGCCAAAGAACAAGGAGTGACTTTGTTATTCCAAGCTGCCAGCTTTGGCCTAGGATGAGCTGCCAGCAGAGAGCAATCAGCTCTTTTAATTGTCTGCTGGGTCCATTTGTGCAAAACGTGGGTGTAGGAAAGCTGTCCCTAAGGAAAGGGAGAGAGCAGCCTGCCCAGCTGGGAAGGGGAGCAGGGGACTGGGGTCCAGGTGACACAGATGCCAGTGCTTTGTTCAGTCCCAGGGGAATCATTTCTGCACAGTGGAAAAGTACAAAGCTGAAAATGCGGATGAGTCACAGGATTAGGGCTTGCATTTCTGAGGCATTTTGCCAGAATCACTGAATTTGTTATGGCTGGCTTAGGGGGAAGAAAATATCCAAAGTAGGGTGAGCTGCAGGACTCAATGGACTGTGGGGCGTGGCAGGAGCTGTTGGTGTGCTTTGCTGTGCCTGTGGCTCATCCTGCCCAACTTTGGCAGCACAGCTGGGGCTGGACAAGACTTTTCTGGCCTTGTTTTTGAAGACATTTTGTAATTTACCCTTTAAGGCCACCATTAATTTGGTATTTCAGATGAAGCTGCTTGTTCACTTCAGTCCTCTGAACCTGGATGCTTTTGTAGGGATGAATTTAAAACCTAATATAGCCTGAATTGCTTGGAAACAGTATCCCAAACCTGCCTTCACATTTCTGGGAAGAAAGAGTTCATCTGTCAAGCCTGTGCAGGTCCCTAATTCACCAGTTCAGTCATGTCTTAATCATGTCCTGCACGGTGCCCTTTGATGCAAGACTGGGAGCAGGATGTCATCGAGGTGGGTTTAAAGAGCTCTGGGAAGCTGCAGGAACTGCCCTCCAGGCTGGTTTGGTTTCAGCTGTTTGGATCTCTTTGCTTGCAAAGACATTTCTAGAAAACAGGATTAACCCCCCCCCACCCAACCAGCAGAAAAATAACTAAAGTTGGGAAAGCAGAGACCACGTGTTTGCCATCACATGCTCCTGAAAATCAATGGGACTTTGTGTACGGGGGTTTCTCTCGCACCAGCTGCCAGCAGTGAGGGGAGCCACAGTTGCTCTGATGGGTAAATCAGTCACTCTGATCAGGTCCTGAGCAGTAGGTGAGGAATTCCTGCCAGGTGTTTGTGTGTGTTGTGGTCAGGAATGGCTTCCCACTGGGAGATTGCTCCTGAGGGATGTCTGACCACTGCCAGCAAGCTGGGTTCCCAGCAGCCAGAGCCTTTCAGGTGCTTATTTAGAGTTTGCTCTTGGAACCTGAATTCTTTAAATTGTGCTTCTTGTCTTCTAACACACCCAAAATGACCATGGCATCCTTTGCTGTGTTCTGTGATAGCCCTTTTCCTCAGGATCAGTGATCCTGGGAGGACTGGACTGGACTCGGGGATCAGTTTTATGTGCAGCAGTTCTCAGTCAGTGTAGGCAGGAATACTCCAAGGGTGTAGTGTCCTTCTGAGAGCCACGTGTTGGGATGTGAGGTGAAACCTGCTCTCCAGCCAGACCAGGAACCCTTTGGACTGCTTCCATCTCCCCTGGGAAATAAAACTGTCATACTCCTGAGCTTTTCATCATCGGCTGGTTTGGGTTGGAAGGGATCTTAAAGTAAATCTTGTTCCACCGCCTGCCGTGGGCAGGGACACATTCCACTAGACCAGGTGGCCCCATCCCACCTGGCCTTGAACACTTGCAGTTAGTTTTTCCCAGTAACTCAAGGATTTTTGTTGTCCTGATGGGGCTCAGAGCAGGCACCAGCCCACGTTTGAGGAGAACTCATCCCATTCCGTGTGTCACCACCAACCTGTACTCAGGCTTTTTCAAACCCCAGCTGCTGCTTCCTCCTCTTCCAGTTATTCCTGAAGGTTTCTCAGCTGTAGGGGCTCTGGGGATGCTTTTGCCTGAAAAACTCCCAATTTGCACACTGGTTTTCCAGCCAGGGACCTGGAGCAGCCAGAGTCTTAATTAGTGCTGTTAACGGGCTGTAAATACAAGCTCCCTTCTCGGGGGATCTCCTCTTTGGGAAGCGAGGCGTGCAGTAGTTTGGATAACTCGGTGCCAGGGATGCTCCGTGGTTCCTGACGTGCCTTTTCCGTGCTGTCCCTTCCCCTGCAGATACTGCGAGAGCCGGCGGAGGGTTTTGTTGCAGCACGTGCATGAAGGCTACGAGAAGGACCTGTGGGAGTACATCGAGGACTGAGCCCGGCCCCGCAGCAATGAACTCTGAACCCTTTCCCATCCTAGAGTGCTCATGCAATTCCAATAAAACCCACCCAGGGCGCTGCTCCGCCTCTTACACCGCTGGTCTGTAGTACCGGGATTCTGTTTTGTTAACAGAAAAATTAAGTAAATTATATTGTAATAAAAAAAAAAAAGGTAGATAAACCATTGTACAACAGTATTCTAGGCGGCCAAGAGTGTGACAGACGCACTAAAAAACCCTCCAACTTTAACTTGTAACGTAGCTTCATCCTCCAAGCCGACTCCTTTTTCTTTTCTCTCTTTCTTTTCCTGTGTGTAGTACAGATGAAACTTAAACCAGTTTCTTGACACTGCTTTTCATGTCCAAACCAGCCATTTTGATGGACTTTGGTAAGGGGGGTGGCTCTCCCGCCCCCCTCCTCCTCTCTGCCACCCAAGTACACGGATGAATGTGGATTGGCTCGTTGTAAAGAGGATTTTTGGGGAGGGAAGGAGGGGGGTACACAGCAAGGAAAAAAAAAAACCCAACCTTTGTATATGACTTTTAAAACAAAAAGAGGACAACACAGTATTTTTCAAAGTTGTATATAGTGCATATGCATGGACAAAGAGCAAGCGTGGCACGTGTTTGCATAATGTTTAATTACAAAAAAATATTTATTCTTTAAAAATCTTCAAGATTATGTCTATTTGCTGTGCATTTTCTTTCTGTTTGATTCTTTTGTTTGGTTTTGGTTTTTTTTTCCCTGGGCTGGGGTGGGGGAAGCGTGTGCTGGTGTAGTGAATATATCTATATATATTTTATTTTTTTTCTTTTTGGAAGACTTTTTCCAGAGCAGTTGGGTTTCTCCTCTTCCTGCAGTTCCTTTCTGTCCAGGGCCTCCCTCAGGTCTGTGTGTGTGTATCCATTGCTGGCGACGGACGTGGCCCCTCGCAGCTCCTGGAGCTCTGGTTCAGGATGCTTTGCCTTTTTCTTGGTTTGTTTTTGGCCCCGGATCTTCACCTGCCCAAATGCAGCTCTCTGTTCCCACCCGTGCACGCAGGACACGTGCTGTGACCCCGGAGGAGGCGTGTGTGAGTGTGAGTGTGTGCGTGTGTGTGTGAGTGTGTTCAGAGGTTTGTTTTGGATCCCGAGGCAGGACAAGGAGGGGCGTTTTGCACCACTTCTCCAAAGACTTCCGGCGAGATTTCGGCTGTGGATCTCCTCTCCCTCCCCCTTTCATCTGTCAAATGGACCCTTTCTTGCTGTTTTAATTTTCACTTCATTATAACGAGTCGTAACATTGAAAAGGAAAGCTGATGGAATTGTCTTTGTGTTTGTTTTGGGCTCAATCACTGGGTGTCCTGTCCTGGCAACTATTTAACACTCCATCTAGTGCAGTAGAAGCTGAAATCAGCGGCGTATTTTTCAATTAAAAGGGGAAAGAACTAATGAGTTTAGCTACTGAGTCCATTTTTATGATTTCTGTAACAAGAGCTATGTTAAAGTAAACAATTGGTGGTGGTTTTATTAAATTTACTCCTGTATAGGAATTCCTTCTGTGGTATTTTTCGCCAGGCAAGTGTCCTCCAAAGCCTCCTGCCGCTCTGCCAGCTTCCAGGGGATGGAAGTTGTGAAGGGATCAAATAAAAAAAAGGCAGATCGCAGGCAGGGCTGCAACACGGGCTGCTGTTTCCAGCTGGCAGTGGAGTCCCTTGGGCTCCCTCACCACTCCTACCGACGTTCCCGGGATGTGTTTTTGTCCCTCTGTGCCTGCTTTTCCCTTTATTTGCCCTCGACACCAAACGTGAGGCAGTGCAGCCGCTTTCCCTGCGCTTTTCCTGGTGCTGCCGGAGGGGGGGGATGGCGCAGGGCTGCGTGGGAGCGGCGCTGCCCGTATCCGTCCCTGCCATTCCCCGTGGGAATTCTCCGTCCGTGCGTTGGAACACTTGAAAGCTGGAGCAAGGTGGGCTGGGGCGGTGCAAGCACAGAGGCGTTCGGTTTTCACTGCGCGTTCCCCAGAAGGAGAATAAAGCACGGATCTGGGCACCCCACCCCAAAGGAAACCCGCTGAGGCGTCCTCCAGCCCCATGGCTGTTGGCAAACCTAAAGACAGCGATAAAGCCCTGTTCTGTGGGAGAACCTGCTGCTGTTCCTCTCCTCCG
Source organism: Pachycephala philippinensis (assembly GCA_013397055.1). Taxonomy (NCBI): domain Eukaryota; kingdom Metazoa; phylum Chordata; class Aves; order Passeriformes; genus Pachycephala; species Pachycephala philippinensis. The sequence goes on along the minus strand of VWZT01014510.1, from coordinate 365,372 downwards.
GGTTTCAGCAGCTGAATTACCTGGCTGGCTGGACACCAACCCCACAGACACTGCAGAAATGTAAAGGAAAAAAAACAAAACCTGCCATTCCAACCTCCCTCCCTGCTGCTGCTGTGGGGCGGAGAGGGAGCGGGGCCACGGCCGCTCGGCGCTTCCCGGGCCGTCCCTCCTCACTGGCACCCTCATTTCCCTCTACACCGCGGAGTTCCCAATAAAACCTTCCAAAAGCCGGGCATTTTATTATTTCTGTGGTTGTTCGGGTGTTTTTCCACATTAAACGGGGGCCGGGGGGAGAAGCCGGGGTCCTCCCGCCACCACCGCCACCTTCCCGCCGTGCCCCGCGCGCCATGGCCGCGCCGGAAGTGGAGGGCGGTCGCCATGGCAACCCCGGCCCGCCGCGGCCATGGCGGAGCCGCAGGACGCCACGGTGAGGGGCGAGAGCCGCTCGGGCTGAGGGGGCCCAGAGGGACCGGAGGGGCGAGGGACGGGGGACGGGAGATGAGCAGAGGGGAAGGGAAGTGAGGGATGGCGGCGGCGGGAAGTTCTTTTGAAGAGCGAGTTTTTAATCTGCACACTTGGTATAGAAAACGTGAGGGAAATTCAGCCTTTGCTGAAGTAGTTAACATTAATAATCGATTACTAGGTGCTGGAACAGGGGAGGAGTAATGGAGACGGAGAAGGGGCTGCAGCCCAAGGAGTGGCTGAGGCAGTTGGGGGTGTGCAGCCTGGAGAAAAGGAGGCGCAGGGAGACCTCGGAGCCCCTTGCAGGGCCTAAAGGGGCTCCAGGAGAGCTGGAGAGGGACTGGGGACAAGGGCTGGAGGGACAGGACACAGGGAATGGCTTCCCACTGCCAGAGGGCAGGGCTGGATGGGATATTGGGAAGGAATTGTTCCTGGGAGGGTGGGCAGGCCCTGGCACAGGGTGCCCAGAGCAGCTGTGGCTGCCCCTGGATCCCTGGCAGTGCCCAAGGCCAGGCTGGACGGGGCTTGGAGCACCCTGGGACAGTGGAAGGTGCCCATGGCAGGGGGTGGCACTGGATGATCTTTAAGGTCTCTTCCAACCCATTCCATAATTCCCTAAGTTTTTTTTTTTGTGGTGGAGGGTGGTTGCTGTGAAGCCCTGCAGGGATCAGTACCTGGCCTGGGTTGTTCAGTTTACTTAGAAATGATCTGGACAAAAGGATGCGTAGAAAGTTACTCAGGTGAGGAGGAAATAGGAGAAACTCCAGGAAAGACTTAACAGAGCTGAGTGAGATGACTTGGAATTGTAATGATGTGTGTGCAGATTAAAAAAGATTGCAATATATAAAAAAGTGAAGTGTTTGTGCTGGTTATTCCGGCTGAGGATGGAGTGCTCAGAGTTGGGTAATTCTGTGAAAATAGCAACTCAGTTTGTCACAGTAGGAATCAGAAAAGTCAATAAAATTTTAGAAACTGTTAAGAAACAAACAAACAAACAAAAAAAAAAAAAAACAAAACCAAAAACAAAAAAAGGAAGAGCCTTTCGTGGGTTATTTTTCATGTCTCAGCATCTCTGATCCACCCCATCTCCAGAAAAAAAGATGCAACTAGAAAATGTCCCCAAAACATTGCAATGAACAAAGATTAACTGAATCTCTGATTTTAAAAATTATTTTTTGTAAGGAGAAGGGAGGTGACACAGGTGTATAAAATCCTGTGTTGTGTCTTCTGGAAAAGCAAAGTGAAAAATAAAAATACTTCCCTGCGTAAACCTGTTTCTCTTCCGTGAAGGTTTGATGGTTGATGCAAAGTAAGAAAATCATATAAAATTAATTTGTTTTCCACGGACTGGGAGCTGTGGGCAGTGTTTGCAGGGCGAGGTTCCCTGCCCTCCATGTGATGGGACATCCCTGTGCTCACATCCTGCCGACTCAGGTGGTTCCCCGGGAACAGCTTTGCCCTAACTAACTTCATCAATATTTTATAATAAATGTTTTTGACTTATTTTCTGTGTGATCTCTAATTAGCTTCTTAAATGCTCCGGTATTGTTTTTTGGCAAGGTAAAGATCACTTCCCAGGATGCTGGTGATCAGAAGTGACCCCACGAGCAGGGACGTGCTGCACAATGAGGGTGTCTATTTAATCGAGCTGTGGAACAGAAATCTCTGCCTTGCTTGGCAGGGCAGAGTTTGTCCAGCAGCAGTGCTGCTATTTTTATGCCCTCCTTTGGGATTTGCCAGTTGTCCTTTCTGATTATTTTCTGGAACAGAGCTTCAAGAAACCTTGCCTGGTATATTTACTACTCCTGGTTTCTGTCTTTTCAGGTTTCTTCATCGCCAGCGGCTACAGAACCAACAAAACCCCGTCCTAAAAAAGGTTTGTTTGAAGATATGATTGTGTTTCTTGGGCAGGTTGGTTTTAAGGTTCCTTCTATAGTGTGTGCAGCTGTCTAGGAGGAAATAAATGTCCTCTGGGAAAAGAGGAGACTGTCTAGACTGTAATTTGCTGAGTACCAGTATTTTTCCAGGGTCTCTGTGAGCTCAGAGCTGTTCCTGGCTGACTTATTGTAGCCACAGCCTGTATCATGTTTGCTTATAATCTGTGAGACTGTTTATTTTATTGTGTACTTACTTACGGGGCTGTTAATGAGTTTGATCCTCATTTATCCTCTTAAATAGTAACAGGGGTTTGTTTTGGGTTCTTCAGGATGATGTCTTGCTCTGGAAATAATCTTGGGAAGCAAACATTGTGTCTTGTGGGTGTTTTTTATGTCATATGTTCCAATTTTTGAAGTAAAAGTGGTATCAAATCAGGCAGGTTGTGAGTGAGTTTAATTATTGTTTCTTTGCTTTTGTCTGTTGTTTCTTTTTAATACTGAAAATGTGTTAATTCACTCAGTGCAAATTGTTGTTTTGAAGTCTTGGTTGAATCTGAACTGGACCAGGTACGATTTCTGTTGTTGGTTCAAAATGTTTTACCAAACCCTGCTGGTTTTTGAGGGATCTGGTAAATTCTTCAGCCTCTCCTTTCCCCCTTTCCCTCGTTCTTGAGGCAGGACTTGTCTCAAACACACGATGAGTGTTTCCTTCTCTGTGGCACTGCTCCCCTTCCAGCACAGATCTGGTCACTGCAGAGCTTTTGTGCCTACCTGAGCTGAGCCTTGGGATGGTTTTTAATGGACTCTCCTTTCTCAAATGTGCAGAGGGTCCCATCAATTCAGATTATAATTAAGAGTATTTACTCCCAGTGCCAGAAGCAGTCCTCCTTTGGCCTTGCCTTTGCATTCAGGGAACCTCAGCTGGTGAACACAGCCCTTTGGCCATTTTCTGCCCTGATGTGCCTGTCAGAGTATTCCTTGGGATAGAGACTGCCTTGGGATTATGCTGGCAGTAAAAAGGAGTTGGATTGGCAGCGGGGCACTGCACTGACATTCAGGGCCTTGGGAAGCTGGAAGAGCCACTGGGCTTTTGGGGAGCTCAGGCCAACCTCGCATAGTCCCAGTTCCTGGCAGAATTCCAGCCCTTGAGCAGAGTATGGCTGTCCTGGAGATGGGGCTTGAGGTCTCAGCACAAGCCCAGGCCTCTTTGGTAGCTTGTCCAGAGCTGAGGAGAAGATTGCTACTGCTTCAGGCCTGCATGCAAGTAAAAATAACTCCCAAATTTACTTTTATCTTGACCCTCAGCTCTTTCAGAGCAAGGATTGCTCTAAAATTACTCCAAATTGGTTACTTTGAAGCAATTAGTGTGACTTCCATGGAGGCACTGATGGGCTCCCTGGTGAGCTGGTTCATCTCCATCCTTTCCCATAAAGGTTATGACTCCCATCTCCTCATCCTCCATAACCCCCACCCTGCTCTGCCTGGTTGTGCAAGTCCCATTTATTTGTGGCTCTGGATCTCCCTTTTATACTGACATGACCCTTGACTCCAAGTAAACTATGATGATTAAAAAAAAAATCCTCTAGCCTGTGACTTTTGTAATTCTCTTTTCTGTTCCTTAAGGTAAATTGAGGCATCTCCAGTGCCTGGCACACCTCAGGTCGTTCTGACTGAAATGCCTTGGAAGCCTTTGGGCTTTGCCATTTAATATTTGACTTCAGTGCAGCGGGGAAAGCTGATTTGAGCTGCCTGACCGTTAATCTCTGGGAAATGAGGGCAGCAAAAAGATTTGTACTTGGAGTGATGTAACAGTGTCCTCTGCGTGTGGGTGGGGGACTAGGGGCATGGAAAAGAGGAGGAGGGAGAACGAAGGGATGTTGGATATGTTTTTGTGGAATTTGGCAGGAAAGAGCAGCATCTTTTTTCCCATGACAGCTGGGTTTTTTTAATAGAATATTTGTAGAACATCTTAATTAAATATCTCATCCCATTTTAGTTTGGCTGAGGGGAATTACGATGAACTTTAGGAGCCAGGCTACATCAGTGCTGTTCGAACAGAAGAGTGCTGCTAAACTTATTTTAAACTGACATTTTAAACACTGAATGGCCACTTTCTGTTGCAGCAAATTGCCTTTTTATATTTGCATTGTATTTTCAAGCAGGATAAAGCTTCGGTATCAATGTTTTCTCAGGCAAGAGAGATTCTGAACTCAACATTAGCACAAACAGGTCTGTGAAAGGCAGAGACCATATGAACAGTTTGGTGTGGGCAAAATCCATGCCCAAACAGAGCAATAATGATGTGGTTGCACACACAGATGTAGCAGAGTGCAACCAAGTCATTGCTGAGGCCATATTTTAACCATCACAGTGCTGCATTCAGCCTGTAACACCTTATCTGTGTCTGTACTGTGCAGGAGTGAGGTATTAAATGTGTGTTTCTGAGAACGGAGTCTCGAATTTGCCAAAAATCATTGGAATGACAAAATCCACATGTGAGGTTTGTAGCTTTAACCTGAAGACCACGTTTTCAGCAATGCAGGTGTGAATACATTGGATATTTTGAACCTGAATTGAGTAGCTTTCCCTCACTGTTCCCTGCTTTCCTCCTATGATACTGCCCAGGAGCCAAGAAAAAGTGGAAACCTCCAACCAGTGTTTAGCAACCTGATTTTATGGCCCTTGAAACGATAACGCCGAGCTGGGAGGCAGAATCTGCTCGTGAAGATCCATCGTGTGGCTGCTGGGCTGTGACAGCCCGAAAGTTGGGATTTGGGCGCGTCTGGCTTGTAGGCAGGCCAGCCCTCAGGGAGGAGGATGAGAGTTGCACAAGGATGAAGGAGGTGTAAAGGTTCTGGGGCAGGCGGTGCTGGTGGCGTCGGGTTGGAAATCTCTCCATGCAGAGAGCTGAATGAACGGTGCGGGTGGAGGCGACTCCCTCTGAGGGTCCTGTGGCCACGCCTGGGGACAGCTGTTCCTCAGCAGCTGACACACGAGTAGCAGAACCATTCCTTATTTTGTCCTTTACCCCCTGTGGGGAGAGCTGCTCCAAAAATCAATTCCCTTTGTTGCTCCATCAAGATCCATAACCCTCCCTGTGTTGATCCCCAAGCAATTGAGGGTGGAATAAAGGGAGCTCTGTTCCTTGAAGCGATAAGGAGTTAATGTCAGCCTGCTGAAGTGGGGTTTTAATCTCCCTCCTGCATTCTAAATTAATCAGATATTTTCCTAAATGCTTTACTGGTTTGGAATTGAGATAGGCTGTCTCCCATCTCCCCACTTTCTTTTTCTCACACAAGCAAATCAAGTCATTTTATAGGATCTGATAGTACTGGAGTGGAGAAGTGCTTTTGCCAGCTTGTATTGTTGATTTTTATGGAGCATAACTTGAATTTATATCCCTTTATTGTGGAAAAAATGTTTAGAAAGTAAGTTCTGAGCTCGTGTTTGTCTAATAACAGTTCAGAGGTTAATGGGACAATTTTAAACGCATTTGGATTTCTACATGAATATGAGACCTCAGACTTTCTTACATGCACTGATGGTGTTTTAATGACAAGGTAGAATCCTAAATATGTACATGGTATAATAATCTCACTGAAGCAAAATGGATTTCACTTGAATCACTGGGAAGAACTTGTCCTAAAAATCCATTAATCTGTCAAGAATGAGAATTCTGAATTGTCATCAACCACCTCTCCACTTACCACAGGAAGGGTCAGGTAGATAATTTTCAAAATGAAAACCCTGTAAAAGTATTAGCAGGGATCAAGTGTTCTCCCAGGCCTGGGCATTGGGGTGTTTTTTGGATGCTTTGTAGGTATGTTTTTTCTAGGGTTTGAAGCAAGGAATTAACTGTGACCTTTGGCAAAGTGCTTTGGCTTTTGTTGCTTTCCATTTATCAACCACAAGCTTGGCGTAATATCCAGTGACAGGTTTTGGATGCTGCAGGCTTTTGGTTAACAAAACATTTGGGGACATGAAATGAAAAGTGTCATATAAATGGATTTATTGCAATGCACTGCTTGGCCTGTTGGGTGGTGACTCTGGTTAGGAAGTGCCAGTGACAATAAACAATCTCAAAATGTGGCTCTTAGATAATAAATAATGCTCAGATTATGCAGAAATAGGTAAGTGGCTTTTGATGAGCTGTCCTGTCTCTCTCCGGGTGGCTCCTGCTCGCCCAGATGAAGCAGTGGGGATCCCTCCTGCTCCTGCAGATGTTTTAAGGGATTCTGTGAGTATTTAATCTGAAGAGCAGGAACTCTCTACCCCGAGGAGTTGGTTCCCTGCACTTGCAGTGCTGATCATTTCTGAATTTCTGATACATTTTCTTAAATCAATATAAATCCATTCTTTGAGCTGGCTTCAAAGCTGCCTTTGAACTTGTAAGAGTGAAGCTGCCTGAGAAATCCAGATAAAAACAACCCCCTTGAGTTAAATTAATTAATACTTCTAAGTGTGTCAGAAAGAAAAGGCCTTAGTGGGAATGTCGTGGTCGGGGGGAGCCAATCCAGCCCTTATCTGTCCATACCCATTCGCTTCCATTTGGCCACGTGCAAGCCAAGATCTTTTAGTCCATTTGAACCTCCAACCTTGTGGGAAGAAATTGGTTCCTAAATAAGCTAGATTAGTTGGTAATTACATCATTGTTTTATGTAAGAGACTTGGGTATTTCCATCTCGCTGACAAGCGGGGAGCAGCGAGTGCTGTGTGTGATGCTCAGGATCTGATGCAGCTGCTACTTTTGAGTAGTGAGATTAAAAAATGGATTATCATTTCTGGGTAATTAAATTCTATAATATCCTTCACTTCATCCTCTTCTCCCCAAAATAACAGCCCTGTAATCCCTGCACTGCAAAGAACTGGTAATATTTAAATTGGAATGTGCTAGCACAGCTCTGCCCTCTTGTGTGTGTACATTAATATCTGTGCTGACGGGAGCAGGGAATCCTTTGCAGGCAGCACAGCAGGGAGTATTTTAGTACCAGCTTTTAGAACAGGTAAATTCATTTTTTGAAGCTTCTCTGCAAGTCCTTGGTGCTAAGCAAGTTTCTTTTGGTTTTAAAGCTTTCAGCTCCAGTTTGTTGGCGTGCTGCATACAGATAAAATGGCATCTCCTGATGGGAATTTAAAAATAATTCTGTAAAAATAGTAAGTGACAAATTTAGGAAGGGTGGGATTCATCTTTCTGCATTGAGATCTCTCTGATGCAGAGCAGGTCTCAGCAGATCACCCGTGCTCCATGTTTAGTCAGTGGAAATGGCATCTGTGCCATTCTCTGACCTCTCCCAGCCGCCTGTGCTGGGATAAATCCCTTCCTAAGGATGCCTGTTCCTCTCCTTTACCTTGGACACAGCCCAAGGCTGTCACTCATATCTTTGTTTTCAGACGCTTGAAGGAGATGCAGCTCGCTCAAGAGTCAGAATTCCTGTTGTCTGTGCAGCTGGAATTTGAGCATCTGAGTCTTTAGTGACATAATCACCTGTTGGATTTAGCCCAGCTCTCCAACAGCATCTGTGGCACAGGAATGATGGGACTTGCTGAGCAAGGAGCAGCTCACCGAGGGCTTTTTGAATAAAAACCATCTCCATTCACCCTTGCAGGGCCTGTCCCCTCCGCTGCCGACACTTCCAGCTGCGTTACACATGCTGCAAATCCTGGGATTTAGTCACTGGTTTATTCATAATTCTCAACAGTTTCGTTCCCTGCCTGACTGTGATTCAGTTTTATACTCATAATTAGAAGGAGGCAGGGTGTGCTTCTGTGACTGTGTAATTAAAGACTGTATCATTAACACATTTGTGCAGTAGGGAAGAGTGAAGGTGCACAGGCAAATGTTCATCCCAGGATAGACTGGGATTTCCCGCCTGGAAAACTTCATCCTGAGGCAGTGAGGCTGCAAGAACTCAAACTACAAGGTCTTGTAGTAAGGAGTATTGAAATGTTTGCAAGACCAGCTTCTCTATTTTTTTGTATATATATATTCTTATAATATTCCTCCAACAGAACATTCTTTGGCAGTGGATGAAGCGAGGACAGGTTCTAGGGGCTATTCCTTATGGAGTGGGAAGTTTCAAAGACTGTCATGGCTGAATTGTGGTCCTCTTCCTGTTGGAATTTTATTTTGCTTTCTAAAGGAAAAGCTTTTCTTACAAATGCCTTATAACGAATTTAGTTTCAATTTCCATGTCAAATACCTTACCCTGTAGACTGAAAAAGACAAAGCACAGGAATTAAAGCCAAGGGAAGGATTAGACTGGAAATCCCCAAACTCCTGTGCTCCTGATGCTGGAATTAATGAGAACCTGGTTATTTTGGGAATGCCTGCAGCCACTTCGTGAGGGAAATGTCTCCCATCCCAGTGTTGCTGTGGGAGGAGACAGCGAGGAGCCAGCAGTGAGTATCCTGGGCCACCTCTGCTGTTCATAAGGCATTTTACTGCCAAGCCTTTGCAATGGTGTGCTCTGCTTCCCAAATCTGGGAACAGCCTTGGCAAACACACCTGGAGAGAGCTCAGCCTCCACCTTGCCTACAAGAGCTCAAGGCATCTAGCAGGACGTGGTTTAAACAGAGAAGCTAAGGGTTGGGATGTCATGCCAGGGCTTGGATCCTTGAGTATCTCCAAGTGTGATGTCTGCATCCTCAGGGATTTAAGAACTAACATGTCCAGTAGCCTGTTTTTTGGCTTTTTCTCCCAATGTTTTGGTTTTCCTCTGTTCTGAGCACATCTCTGCTCAGCAGTCAGCACTGATGGTCAAAATTGGCTCGTGCAGAGCAAACAGACTTTCAGTTCTTATTTTTCAGCAAGACCATACTTCAAATTTCTTTTTAAAGGCATTTGTTACTAAATTTCTCTCCAGTGTTATTTGAATCAAATTTTAGACTTGAATTGAGGATTATCAGGCCTGAATTAAACTTTTTATGGAGTATTGATCAGGATCATGTACTCGTGTTAATGTGTGTAAATCTCATCTCCCCCAGATGGATTCAGGACTGCACAGTGGTATCTCACCAGCCTCCTACTGCTAACAGAGATTTCCCAGTAACCAAACTGGTTCTGCCCCTGGGAGCCTCACTGGCACTGGGGGGTCCAGTGGGACCACAGGTGTGTGTTTATTTACAGATCAGCCCACTTCACCTTAAGGTTGAACTGGAGTGCACGTAGTAGAAGACAAATAATTGAATAAGTTAATTCTATTTAAAAGGCTAATTAATTGAATAATCAGTGTATTTGTCTCATAAATGAAACCATCTTTCTTTGGAGCAACTCAGAACTGTAAATGTCTTAAATCAGAAAAAAACACAAATCAGAGCAAGCAGTTCTGTGAGATTTATGCAGTGCAAAGTAGCAAGAGAAAATGCCTTTTTCTCCCCATGCCCTAGAGTATAAATCAGATTTAAGATACAATTTTGAACTCTTTCATCCATCCTTGGCTAATTTTCCTGCAGGGGGAGGTGGAGAGTCAGAAATGTTGCTTTTTTTTGTTGTTTAAACCGCTGTTTTCCAGCCTTCTACCAGCTTTCCCTGCACCTCGTGGAGCCATTAAACCACGGGAGGCAGCTCTGGGGATGAGTTACGGCTCCTCGCCAGCGCCGGGCTGTGTGTGATGAGTTTTATTAACCCCAGCTGACTGTAAATAACGAGCAACCACACGGCTTTAGGGCTTGATTTAAAGGTGTTCCAGCAACAATTTGCAAACGGGAAAACAGAGGGAAAAGGGATTAAACAGAGACCGGCTGCAGCAGAAAGCTGCTCCTTTTGTTGTTGTTGTTTATATCCATTTCAGAGGGATTTGTGCACACAAACACCTCTCTTCTCACATACATTCACTCACACATGGTGAGTGAAATACAGCTCGCAGAGCCTCTTCTGAGTGCTGGGTTTTGGGGTTATTTTTCATTATTACTGAGTTTTGAATACATTAACGGCTCCATTTTCAAACTCCAAGGATGGATCTGGGCGTAGGAAGAGCAATGTTCCTGTGCTAGTTTTCTTTCAAAACTCCAATGTATTTATACTGCCACAGTCTCAGTAAAAAGTCTGAGGAAGGAAGAGGATTTCTTGTTAAATTTGGCTCTGCTAGAAATTTGTAGGATGCTCCTCTCACACCAAGGCAGTCTGTTAGTTTTTAATCTTGATAAAAAGATTGATATTAGAGCTCACAAATGCTTTCTATCCATTATCATAGCTTGTTTTGGAAAATCCAATTCCCCGCAGTGCTGTGTTGTCCTGTAGAAGCTGTTTGAGTGCGTGCCCTATTATTTTAATGTTACTTTTGCCCAGAAGATGCCCGTTCCCTCCCTGACACTGGATTTACAAACGCTAGTGGAATTCCTGGCGTTGGCAGCTTGCGAAGCTCAAGGCAAAAAGGAGACAGGCACAGATGGGCTCATGCTCCCTATCCATGTTTATTTAACATGGATATGAGAGCACGGAGCTGCGTTTGGGCTGTAACCACAGCTATGCCTGAGCCTTCCCCAAGCCCTGGGAGTGGAAATAATGGTAACCCTGGCAATGATGTGAGCACACGTCCGCAGGAGGCTGGGCTGGGAGCGCGGCGTGGGGCAGACGGTGCTCCGCAGGGAATCCCGTGCCTCTCACATGGGGATGCTGTCCTGCAGCGACAGGTGGATTGTCTTTGTGCCACTGGGAGTTTGCCATTAAGGCAATGACCAGAATTACGTGGAAATGGGGATTGAATCTCCAATCCAATCCAGTGCTGCTGTGTGTCTGAGCGAGCCTTGCCTGATGATGGGAGCTGATAACCTCCATCCCTCTGCCGTTGCCACAGCCCAGCTTCCTGCTTTGATTTCTTCAGAGCAAGGTGCAGTGGTTTTAAACTGCCAGAGGGCAGGGATAGATGGGATATTGGGAAGAAATTCCTGGCTGGGAGAGTGGGGAGGCCCTGGCACAGGGTGCCCAGAGCAGCTGTGGCTGCCCCTGGATTCCTGGAAGTGTCCCAGGCCAGGCTGGACAGGGCTTGGAGCCACCTGAGATAGTGGAAGGTGCCCCTGCCATGGCAGGGGGTGGGACTCTAGCTTAAAGATAATCATCTTTAAAGTCCTTCCAATCCAAACCATCCTGTGATTGTAAGATTTATTTTATGAAATTCTTCTGGGCTTCTGATGCCTCAATATCAAAATGTCACAGTAGAGACTTGAGGCACTGCCTGTGAGTTTGTTAGTTTTGGAAATATCTCTGTGCTTGAATGATGCTGTTCTGCAACGTGGAATTTTGAATTAGAATTTGGAAAGGGATAGCTGAGTCCTTTTGGAAAACCTTTCCCACGTACGTGGTACCTACCATGATGGATCCAGACTGTGGCTCATGAAGCTACTGCCGAATAAAAAAATAAAAAATACTTCTATTTAATTGCCTTCCAAAGCTTTTCTGTCCTCTCCTTTTGCTGTATGTTATATGTGCCTTAGGTTATTGTGGATTTTGGGCAATAACAAGTTCGTCTTTGTGTCTTCTTGAGTCTTTTGTCCCTTTGCTGCTCTTGCCCAGGTTGCTGCAGGTTGGGTTCAGAGTTGGAAGGGGTGAACTGGGGCTTGGACCCTTTCCAGTAATCTGGATTGGAAGGAGGGCTGGGCTCTGAACTGGTTTTTTCCTCTGAGATGACTAAAACATGTTCTCGAGCCACTTCTTACTGCTGGTGCTTTAGCAATCATTTCCCCCACGAAATCTCGTAAGAGCTTCTGGGGCTTTTTGGCCCCTCTTCTTTTTACAGCAATTTAAAGCCCTTTTATTAAATCTAAACCCCACTGTTTGATAGTTCATCTCTAAGCTATAATTACCCAATATGAAGATGCAAGCAGAAAATAATTTTCTAGGGAGGTTTACACAAAAGGGAATAACTCATTGTTATTTTTTTCAGTCCTTTGAGAAAATCTATAAGAGGATGAATAAAGGGAAGAGTGATGATAGAGCAGCATAGATACAAACCTGATGATCTTACTCCGATTCTGTCAGGGTTTCTGCTCCAGTGGCTTCCTTAAAGGAGCATTGTCAGAAAGAAAAATCACATTGCTGGAAGTGGCTCGTGCAATCAATCACTGGCCAGCGAGGAGGTAGGGGATCAGATGGATTCCCTTTTGAATTCAATCAAAACACACTTCAAAGGCATTTAATCATATATTTGGTGCCTGACTCCCTGGCGCAGGACTTTTGTAGTCCCACAAAAAAAGAGGACAAAAGACAATTTATGCAAGTTATAAACTCTTTTTGCTGTAGATACCAAGTTTTTTGATAACTGTGTTTTCCTGGACTGGCCCTTGGGCAGATTGATTTACAGAAAATAATGGCTTTTTGTTTTTTCACTGCTAGAAGGATCTAAACTACGCTTTTCCAACCTGTGCCTGGGCTATTGCTAGAGGTGACAAAGAAAAGTGTGTCTTCATACAGCAGTGACAGGAGAAACTCCTGAGGGTCCATATATTGAAGAAAGTGTTTTATTTCCTTTCTCTGGAGCTAGAGACCCAAATAGCCAGGGATTTGTATTTCCATTTTCTTCAGGAGAATGCAGTGACCCGTTGCACTGCGACAGCCCTTATCAGCAGGCTGGGGGAGCAAACCTGAGGGAGATAAATGCACCGGGAGCAGGTATCCACTGCTTTGTGGGAAAGCAGAAATGCAGATTAAGATGGTTGTGGCTCTGGAGAGGTGTATAAATAATTTCCGTTCATTCTTTCTGCATCTGAATAGAGCATAGAGCCTGGTAATAATCCTTTACTTCCCACAGCCATTTGGGGGGGGAGATCAGATATGTTCCTGTGTCAAATTTAATCATGAATTTAGACATAGATTTTGAAAAACATCAGAATTGTTTGCCTGCTTTCAATTTGCTTGTCTTAGGGAGAAAGAAGAAAAAAAGGGATTCATGTCTCCTCAGGCAGCCTTGTTTTTCTTTTCAAATGAGTTTAGGAGCATAAAATCTCCCTGTGTTTTCCCAGTCCTACATGGTTATCCTTAGCTCCGTGTGTCACTGGGGGAAGCAGAGCTGGTTTATCTCTGCAGGTGTGAGTGGTGCTCACTCCTGGGGCTCACGGTGGCCTTTGGTTTCTCCGTTTTCTCTCCATCCCAGCACTTTTAGGCAACTCCTTGGGTTTTCCCCTTTTCCTTTGCAGCCTGATGCTCTGCTCAGCCCTCACTCTGACGTTCAGCATTTCTTCCTTCCCATCCCTGTTCCCAGCAGGCGTTTCCATGGCGTGGGAGCGGAGTGTAACATCCTTCTTGTCTCATAAGTGTGAAAAAGCTCTTTCCTTCAGGGATTAAACAACCAATCCTCCATCCCCTCTCTGGTTTACTGGCCTCTTATCTTAGCCCACAACATTGGTGTGTATTTTAACCTTAAATGGTACTTTTTCTTTTTAACCACCCAGTAAAGCATGAACAGATGGTTGGAGACCTGGTGGGGTGTGTCTGGAGAGCTTTTGATTATTCCCTATTTCAGACAGCTGCAGGATTTTCTAATTTGAGGCTGCATTAATAGGCACAAAATGGTGAAGGGTACTTCAGTGCTGACTGGTAGTGGAATGCTGATGGGTACACAGAGTTTGCAGTGTCTGTCCTTAAATCCATACTTACCAAAGAAGGTGGGAAGTGCCCAGGTGGGTCAGGTTTGGTGTTTTATATCAGAAAGTGGCACCAGGAGATGCCAGGCAGGAAGGGCACACAAGTCCAGCTGCTTTTATAGAATCATGGAATGGTTTGGGTTGGAAGGGACCTTAAAGCCCATCCAGTGCCACCCCCTGCCATGAGCAGGGACACCTTCCACTGTCCCAGGGTGCTCCAAGGCCTGTCCAGCCTGGCCTTGGGCACTGCCAGGGATCCAGGGGCAGGGCATTTCCAGCACCCCCAAGTGCCGTGTTTGTGTCACACCCTGGCACCCATAATAACTTACACAGGGAAGTAATTACAGAGTGTCACTGAATTAGGTAGCTCCTGAATGGGCTTCAGATGTGAAATAGTGGGGTTTCAATCCATTTGTGGCTATTTAGGCAGTCTCTTGACTCTTCCCTTCATCCTTTCACTCTAAGAAGGACAAATGGAAAACATAAAGCCATCAGAAATCAATTAGTCTGATCTGGGAGCAGGCTTATTAAAATGCCTTTACTTACAAAGATCCTGGTACTCCACAGCAGAGCAGAATTCGGGAACATTTGGATCCCTGATCTGTGCATTTCTGTAAGCTTAGCCTGTTTGCATTACTCTTTTGTTTGGATTACTTCTTTGTTTGGATTACTCTGTTGTTTGTTTGGATTACTTTTTTGTTTGGACTGCAAGCTTTCTATTTGTTTTAGGGTAGTTGAACCTTCTTTAGAAGGTATTTGACCTTAAATTGCTAGTGTGCACACTTAATTCTCAGCTCTAATATAAATCTAGATGGATATTCTGGAATTTAAGAAAGAAAAACCAAGAAAATGAGAATGGCTTTGTGAAACGTTTTCCAAATTCAACAGCTGAAGGATGTTGGTTTTAGGAGCTCTCAGTGAGACTGGACTTGATGTGGGCTGTGGGGGAGAGCCTGGTGTGCTCCGGAGGTGATTAACGCTCAGCCACTCCAAATGATAATTACACTTGGCACCTGCCTCCCGACGGGATCCAGCCCTTCCCCCTGCAGGGTGTCCTCATCCTCACTGATGGCAGAGGGTACCACGGCCTCCCCAGTGTCACCTTGTGCTCGGGGCTGCCGGAGCCGTGCCTGGGTGTCCATGGGTGGCTCTGTGCCCGTGCCGCTCTCCGGGGGGCTGGGGAGGTGTCCCTGCGTCCGTGGGTGGCTGGGCTCCGGGGGGCTGGGGAGGTGTCCCTGTGCCCGTGGGTGGCTGGGCTCCGG